>OVBJ01002832.1:0-15102 GCA_900406535.1 Noccaea bulbosa
ATATGTATACAGCTCCCCACCACCACCATACTATTCACCTTCGCCCAAGCCTGCATACAAATCTCCATCACCACCATACGTTTACAGCTATCCACCTCCAACTTATTACTCTCCTTCCCCTAAACTTGCATACAAATCTCCACCACCACCATATGTCTACAACTCTCCACCACCACCATACTACTCACCATCACCTAAGGTTGTATACAAATCTCCACCTCACCCACATGTATGTGTTTGTCCACCACCTCCTCCATGCTACTCTCCTTCTCCTAAGCATGCATACAAATCTCCACCACCACCATACGTTTACAGTTCTCCACCTCCACCTTATTACTCTCCTTCACCTAAACCTTCATACAAATCTCCACCACCGCCGTATGTCTACAGCTCTCCACCTCCACCATACTATTCACCTTCTCCAAAGCCCGTATACAAATCTCCACCACCTCCTTACGTCTACAGCTCCCCACCCCCACCATACTACTCGCCTTCTCCTAAGGTTGAATACAAATCTCCACCACCTCCTTACGTCTACAGTTCCCCACCACCACCATACTACTCACCTTCCCCTAAGGTTGAGTACAAATCTCCACCACCTCCTTACGTCTACAGCTCCCCACCACCGCCCTACTACTTGCATTCACCAAAACCAGCATACAAATCTCCACCACCAGCGTATGTCTACAGGTCTCCACCACCACCATATTATTCTCCTTCCCCATCCCCAAAGGTTGAGTACAAATCTCCACCACCACCGTATGTCTACAGCTCTCCACCACCACCATATTATTCTCCTTCCCCAAAGGTTGAGTACAAATCTCCTCCACCACCGTATGTCTACAGTTCCCCACCCCCACCACCATATTATTCTCCTTCTCCAAAGGTTGACTACAAATCTCCTCCACCACCTTATGTCTACAGTTCCCCACCTCCACCACCATATTACTCTCCATCCCCAAAAGTTGAATACAAGTCTCCTCCACCACCTTATGTCTACAGTTCCCCACCTCCACCGGCGTATTACTCTCCATCTCCAAAAGTTGAATACAAGTCTCCTCCACCACCTTATGTTTACAGTTCCCCACCTCCACCGGCGTATTACTCTCCATCTCCAAAGGTTGAGTACAAATCTCCACCACCTCCATATGTCTACAACTCTCCACCACCACCATCATACTCTCCTTCTCCAAAGACCGAATACAAATCTCCTCCCCCACCCTCGTATTATTGAAATCGTGCTATCTAAGTAAGATCATACCAAATCTCACATGATGTCATATCATTTAATTCTTCTTGTGCCTAACCCGTTATAATTTTAAAGGTTATAATTTTAAAGGTTCAGATGAAATCTTTCGCTATTGAAATTTCATTTCGATCATGTTCTATTTTTTTTTCCTTTTGGCTAAGGGTTGCCCCTAATCCATATTTGTAAGTCTGTTGCAATTCTATTTATCGTATTCTTGACCTTATTGTCAATGATCCGCAATTTCTCATGGACGAATAAAGCTACGTTAAATTTGTCAATGATCCATAATTTGATTTCTCATGTATTTTCTATATATATCTTTAAGTTAAATAATAAGAATTTGACAACCCATTACTGTTTTTTTCTTGGAAATAATACACTTGTATTGTTGAGTTTATTAGTTAATATTATCTAATAATATTTAGGGAAATAGCAAGAAATACCCTTCAATAACCGTTAAATTAAAAAACAGAATCTGACAACTTTTTTGTTATTCTGTTCACATTTAAAATGACTATTTTGCCTTTTGTCACGTTTTTACTTAACTTGTTATCTTTCGCAATAATGTGTTAACAACTAAAATATTATCGATAACAATATAGTTAGCATGATAATATTATTCTTACTTAGCGTGATAACATGAATTATTGTGTTAATCGAAAAGTTATTCGTTGTTACTTAATTTGTTATCTTTGGTAACAAGCTAACAAATACAATATTATCGCTAACAGTATCAGTTAGCATGATAACATTATCGTTAATTAGCGTGATAATATGAGTTAGCGTGCTAATCAAAAAGTTATCCGACAAATTATCGTTAACAATATATTATTGTATGATAACACATCAGTTAGCATGATAACATTGTCGTTAGTTAACGTGAATAATATTAGTTAGCGTGTTAATAGAATAATTATCCAATAAAATCAGTATAATCATAGGACAATTTAGGTTTAAATAACAAATTTTCTCTCTTTCAAAATCTAATTACTATATTAACTTTCTAAATATTTTATTATGAAGTTATTTTAGTATATATATATAGATTAAATTATCCCTAATATTTATTGGTTTCTACTTTACGATTCTCAATGTCTCATAATAGAAATTATCTTGAGACAAAAGATCACTGACCAATAGACAAGCTACTAGTAATTATATTATTGTCCTCATCAACTCCCTATATGTAATTTGGTTATAGATTACATGGACTAATGAATATTAATTCTTCAGCTCCAATTAAGAAGAAGAAGAAAGTATAATGTGGAATGTGGATCCTTTTTTCCGGCGGTAGTAATTAATTTGGACTTAGATTTTGAAGGTAAGATTTTCTACAGTAAATTAATTAACTTTAAACATGTAGACTATTTCATGAAATTGATAAGATTCTGAATATATGCCGTTTCCTTATAAAGATTTTGGTGGAATTAAAACTTTTGTTGAACAAAATTTGAATACGCTAAATAATTTTGGATCGGAACTCTGTAAACACGTTTCTAAATTATCAGTTTTATGTATATGACATCTAATCGAGCCTGAATTCAGAAACAGGTGAACTGCTAATATAGTAATATGACTATACACCTAATAAAAATTTCCAAATGATTACATATATATCCACATCAAACAAGTTTATTTAGCTCGACAAAGTTTCGTCCAATCCGCGGTAAGTCATTTTCCCGAACTAGCTAGACTATACTATATTAAAGTATAGATGGAATTGCTTATAATGATACATTATCCCTAATATGTATATTAAAAAAGAATATATTATAAAAGTAACATTTTTTCGTGTGGTATTAACAAGGATTATTTTCAAGTGGATTTTCAATTAAGATAAAGTTTACTAAACAATTATAAAGACAAAGTTTACTAGACAATTATAAAGTTTAAAAAAATATGTCATTGCATATTATGTCTTATTTTGTTTATAATTATAAAGATATTATCATTATCATTATTTCCATTTCTTACAAATATATCATATTAGTTAGTTTACTTAAATACTACATTTTTCACATTTTTTGGTAGAACTAAATTTTATAAAAATAAATAAATGATCATCTGATCTATATATTAATAAAATATAAATTTTTTCTACGGAAGTTGTAATTTAATTTTTTTTAAACGAATATCAATTAATTAAATGATGAAAATATAAGTACTTCAAAGTTTCACATTAGAAATAAAGATGTGTGGGTTGTTCACTGTCTATTATAAAAAGTATATATATGATAAGACACCATAATAGTAGAAAACTTGATTTAATAAGCATCCAACTTTATAATTTCTTTTTTAATATGAATTTTTTAATGGAACCATATAATTAAATAGTTATAAATTTGGATGTTTATTTAATTTTTGTAAATTTAAAATAAGCATTCAACTTTATAAGTATTTTTGGTTTAATATAAATTTTTTTAATGAAGCCATATAACGGTTCTTATTTTTTAATGAAGCTTAATTTTTTATCTTATTTGGTTCTTATCTAAGTAAATATAAAGTTGGACGCTTATTTAATTTTTGTAATTCTTTAATGGTTTAACATGAATTTTTGGTAGTATATTAGGACATAAATAAACAGTAATTCTAAAGTCTAAAATCATAAATAATAAATTATAATTTTAAAGTCTGAATCCTAAATTATAAATAATTTTGGTTTAATATAGTTTTAGAAAAATAGTTTAAAATGATAAATTTTCACATTATAAACAAAGATAAGAACCAAATAAAATAAAAAATTTGTTGCATAAAATTTGGAAATAATTAAATATGTATCTTTTAATAAAAATACATATTCATAAATCATCACTCCATACAAGGCGTGGATCCAACTCTAATATATATTATTATTACTGTTCTAATTTTTAATGTTACAATTATTATTATTGAAGATTCAACTGCTTCTGAATCGGGCCTTGATTAGAGATGATGTACATGACAATGAAACATCCATGTTCCTCCAACTGATGATGGAAGAAAACGATATATATAATGTCCGACAAATTTGAAAGATGTAAATAAAACATTAACGTTTGACAAAATAACTATAAAAAAAAAAAAAAAATGAAAATGCCAAAATAGCGTTCTGAAGAAAATTGAGTTACGACTTACGACTATGCTGAACCAATGACAAACAATTCTAAAAGATATATATTATTTTTTAATAGCTATATATATTATTTTAATAGTTATATATATATATTATTTTCAATAGTTTTAAATATATACTAAATAAGGTCTCGCGTATACGCGAAGTTTATCTTAAATTTTTTGAAACAATTTAGGAAAATATATTAAACAAAATATGATTATTCAGTAAGTAAAATTTTATTGAAAACCTAACAAGAAATCTCTGAAAGAGTAATCACTTCAAAAAATCAGGTTTCTAGCCACGTTCGTAAGTGTGGTTAACGACGTTTTTAACTGACTCAAAAATTATGGTGTCGGTTTACACACCGTCTTTTCAACGTCCGACGCTAGATATATGAAGAAGTTTTCTTTGATAAAAACGCGCTACCTTATTTTAGTTTTTAACTTTTTAAAGTCAATTTAGAAACTGACGCAGGATATGTGACGTAACCCGGCGTGTTTTTGTAGTGAATAGTCGTATAATGATTATGTAATAAGTATATTATAATAATATCTAGATTTAATAATATATAATGTTGGTGTTATAAGAAGACTTCTAGTTTTCTAATTTCGAATAACAAGTACTATACGACTATAATTTTGATTTAGAGTCAAATAATCTTCATTAATTTCTCAAACTTTGGAGGACATGATTTTTTTTATTCTAAATTAGAGAAAGTAAAAAAAAAAGATGAAACCACACAATTAGAGTGAGAGAAGAAAATATGGAAGCACCCAACTAAATTTTGAAGATTATAACTTATTATATAGGATTTGGTAAGACATATAATATAATTTTTTTCTTTCAGTTACAATATGCAACATTTTTCACTTGAAATATGGCGAATATAATTTTTATTTTTTATCTTAGAATATGAGATATGCAAAAATATATTTTCTTTTTCCGTTAGACTACCGAACATTTTTCTATTAGATTATATAACATTTTTTCATTAGAATATAGCAAATACAGTAACTCTGTAAATTAATAATGTTGGCATTTTGATATTTTATTAATTTATCATTTTTAACTAAAATAATGTTTTTACTAAGATATAACTAAAAAAAATAAGTAAAAACAAATTATACTATACTTATATATTAGTATATTATCATAGGTTATATCTTTGTATAAGATTTATTTATGGAATTTATTAATTTATGATATTAATGAGACTATATATTTATATTTTCTTAAAAAAATTATTATCTTATTATTTTATTGATTTGTACTATATTTTACACTTGCCCAACTTAGGACCGGATAAATTTTGTTATATTATCAAGTTCATTAGTTTATAGAGTTTTTACTGTATATTTTTCTTTTTAACACTTTTTAATTAGGTGTTTTTTTCAATATTCATGTCAAAATCAGTATGAGGCGCGGTTCTATGAGTTATAAAACTCTTACATGTCGATGCATATCCAACTTTATATAATAAATATATATATATATATATATTATATTTTTATATATTATTATTTTTAATAGCTTTATCTATATATATATATTACATTTTTTTAAACAGCTCTAAGATATATAGATTAAGGAGGAAAAGGAAATTTATGTGTCATCATATATTCATATTCATCACAGCAATATATTGAATAGAATGAGATTGTGCTCTATATATATAGAGCTACAGTTTCTTACTTTAACATTGCATATCTATTTTTCAGTAACATATAGTCCAAGAAAAATGACACATACTTATTTTGATTCATTTTTCTATTATTTAGGAATTTGTATATATATTATTTAGGAATCTGTATACTTATTATAAAGAATATTAATTTAAAAATATAAAAAAAAATCGTAAAAATGGGTAAAAAAATATGTGTCATCTTATTTATAATAGCAATACATAGAATATAATATCAATGTGTTCTGTGTAAAACAATATCTTCTTTTAAAACATTACATACACATTTTCTTTGAAATATAAGTTCGTTTTCAAAAATCCAAAACATGTCACATACAAAAAAAATATCTAAGTTTTTCCCTATTTGAATCATTATTTTCAAAAGATTAAAAATAACTAAGATGAAGGAGGAAGAACATATTTAACAATTAAGAATGGTATATATCATTACCAATTTTTTTCTTAGTCATTTTCTTAATTTCACCAGCTCATATCTTTGTCATTTGGCCTAATTTTTACTTCTTCTTTTTTCTCCAAATATTCTAATTTTGGAGGTTTTTTATCTGCCATACAAAACGCTTTGTATATTTTTCAAATTGTATTAACAATCGTCTATCCCGAAAAGTTCTGTATAGATAACAAACCCCTCCTCCCTCTTTTAGTTAAAAAGTCATAAAATCCTCCAATTTCTTAGGAATTATTTTCCTAGAAAGACGAGTTGAACCAAATATAAAAATAAATCCGGGGGAAATAATAATGTGTCACTGATCTTCGGCTATAAATAGCGGAGTAGAGGGCACATCCTTATAAATCAAGTAAAACTGTATTCATTTTCAAGTGCTCTCTCTAAATCCTTTGTTTACGAACACACCTCTCTCAAGGTCCGTCTAGAAACTAAAACATCTTAGACTTATTTTTTCACTTCACCATTATTCGTGCTTATTGTGGATCTCTCATAATAATGATATTTGTTTATCGTTCACTCGTTTAGACGAAACCCTTGTTATTTTTCGATTCCTTTAGTTGTTATAGTGTGAACTCCTTGATAGTTTCAAAATTATTTAACCATTTCTTTAAATCGATTAACTTCTAATCTAAAATTATTTATTTTTGTTGTTTCTCTTGGAACGAAAAGAAATGTCGACGAAGACGTATGAAGATGCACTTGAAAAACTAGGAGAGCTTCTCAGGTACAAAATACACACTCTCTTTCTGTCCCAATCTGATCCTATATTTTCAGAATTTGCAGGTTGTGTGATGATCACAACCGTAGATCATATATCCTACCTCGTACCCTGACCCTGTGATTAATCTTTACAAAAAAAAAATAATAATAATAATGTCTTCGAATTTCTACATATTGTTTAATTGTATGAAATGGTGAATTTACTTTGCAGTAAGAAATCGGATATCGGGAACGTGGCGGTCGCAAAGATCAAAAAGTTAACAAATGAGCTAGAGGAACTTGATTCCAACAAATCATCCGATGCTGTAGAACGAATCAAATCCGGATTTAGCCATTTCAAGACTCATAATTATGAGTACGTAATATTCCTTTTTCCGTATGGATCCATCCAATTTTCAATACTTTTTAATATGGATAAAACTCCACCTTTTCTTCCCCACACTCATATAACAATAGTGCTTATAAAGTTAAGTCCTTATTTTAATCTTAGTTTAGTAAAAGGGAATAGGAAGAAAATGGTTTTTTAAAAGTTACGGAACTTTTCTTAAACATGTTCTTGATTAAATAAAAGCTTGAGTTTTCAATTTGATGTTTTTCTCATTATATTATTGGTTTCATCAATTTGCAGGAAGAATCCTACTCTGTACAGTGCACTTGCCAAGAGCCAGAGCCCCAAGGTTTTGATTCTGCCACTCAATTCATTCTTTTTGTCACCTTTAAGTGATTTGCTTTTCAAGTTGACTTTCCTCTAATTGTCCATAATAGGTATGAAAAACAAGGGAAAAAGCTTTTTAATCCTGTAATTATAGTAACTTTATCGGCAAGCCAGAAAACACACACAAACTAACTAAAACCTAAGATTAGAAACAAGGATTAAGAGTTAATTAACATTTAAGACTAGTTGAAAGAGATACTTTTATGATCCATAATGTGTTTTTTTTTTTTTTTTTTTTTTTTTTTTTTTTTTTTTTGGGTTTTTTTTTNTCTGGTGTTTGCTTGTGCGGATTCCCGAGTTTGCCCTTCTCACATCTTGAATTTCCAACTTGGGGAAGCCTTTATTGTTAGAAACATTGCAAACATGGTGCCACCATATGACAAGGTTCGTCCTAATTAACAAAAAGAAGTTCATATCACTATCTATATTATCTTTATACAAACAATCCCAAGTTGTTGTAGTGATTAAGCTACTAAGTACTAACTAATATCAGCTTTTGTCTTTGTAAACTTTCAGACGAGAAACATTGGTATTGGTGCCGCCCTTGAATATCCAATTACAGTCCTCAACGTAAGTACTAAACTAGAGTTTGTTTCTTAGCTATATTTCTCTTGTCTTGCATAAGATGCTTAGTAAAAAGCTGATGTGACCTAGTTTCAACCCTAAGATAATGTGATGTACGTTTTGTCATTATCATCAGGTGGAGAACATTCTGGTGATTGGTCACAGCTGTTGTGGTGGAATCAAAGGACTCATGGCCATTGAAGATGATGCAGCTCCCACTAAGACGTAACTAACTAATCTCAAAATGCTAATTTAATCAGCATCCTCTTAATTACATGATCACCCATAAGACAGTTTCTTGGCTATTGGTGCTCACTAAACTTGAAAATTCTTTGCAATGGCAGCGAGTTCATCGAAGACTGGGTCAAGATCTGTAATCCGGCCAAGAACATAATCAAGCAGGATTTCAAAGACCTATGCTTCGACGATCAGTGTACCAACTGTGAGAAGGTAATTAAAAAAAAAAAAAAAAAAAAAAAAAAAAAAAAAATTTTTCCCCTTTTTTTTTTTTTTTTTTAAAAAANTCTGTCTTTTACTTAAGAGACTGAAATTGTCTCTCTGGTTCGAGCAGGAAGCAGTGAACGTGTCGTTGGGGAATCTGTTGTCTTACCCGTTCGTGAGAGAAAGAGTTGTGAAGAACAAACTCGCCATAAGAGGAGCTCACTACGACTTCGTGAAAGGAACGTTTGAGCTTTGGGAACTCGACTTCAAGACCACCCCTGCTTTTGCCTTGTCTTAAAAACAAAAATAATAACATTTACTCTATGTTGCTTCTAAGTGTGTTTTTATAATCTTCCTTTGCTGCCTCTGTTTCAAAATAAATGAATAAGCTTTACAGAGCATTTTTGTTTCCATCCTCATTTGAGTTTATAACTCAAACACTCTACAAAGAGAACATACACTTGCTTTTATTAGGCTTATACACATAGATAAGGCTACACTCAAGTGAAGCCTCTCATGGGATGGGATACACAACGACCTTCCCTGTGGCATGATTCGTTTCCAAGTAGGAGAAAGCATCAGCCACGCGTGAGAACGGGAACGGTCCTTTGGGATCAACCACCGGTTTCACTTTCCCACTCTCAATGTATGGATTCAGTTTCTTCAAAGCCTCGCCGTTTGACGTCACGACGAATCTGAAACCAGGAGGCGTGACTGCTCCGGTCAAGGCCACAACTTTCCCTCCTTCCTTAATCACCTTCACTGCCTTATCGCACATCCCTTTTTCACACAAAACAAACAAAAACAGAGCCTTCTTGATTTCGTTGCAAGAAACTAAGATTATGTGTTATGGTGTTTTTTTTTTTTTTTTTCTTTACCAATTGCGTCAAAGACGACATCAAATTTCTCAGGCAAGTCTTCGATGTTCTCCTTTGTGTAATCGATGGCTAAATCAGCACCTAAGCTTCTCACTAGCTCCAGCTTCCCTGTGCTCGCTGTTGCAGCCACCTTCGAAGCTCCGTACACTTGCTTCGCCAGCTGCATTCAGATTATGGAATCATTTCAACAACCATCAATCTCCGACTTAGATTGCAGTAAGAACAACTGATTTTCACCTGAATCGCAAGGCTCCCTACTCCTCCGGCGCCGTTGAGAACGAGAATTGACTTTCCGGCGGAGAATTCCGTCCTGACCAGGCCTTCGTCGGCGGTTTCTATAGCCAGTGGAAGCCCTGCGGCTTGAGCGAAATCGACGTTGCTGGGTTTCAAGGCTAATAGCTTCTCTTCCACCGCCGTGTACTCCGCCAGAGATCCGAATTGCTTCGGACCTTCCAATGCTTTCTCGCTCACGTTTGCGTAAACTTCGTCTCCTTCTTTGAAATCCTTCACCGCGATTCCCACTTTCACCACTACTCCGGCGACGTCGTATCCCGGCACAGTCTGCTCCGACGAAGATTCAAATTAAGAATCCGAAATCTTCTCAGAGTTTGAGAGAGAGAGAGAGAGAGAGAGAGAGGGAGAAATTTTACCGGGAGAGGCGAATCAGTGGATTTGAATTTCCCTTGCCGTCTCTTGGCGTCGACGGGATTAAGCCCCGCCGCAACAACCTTGATCAGAACCTGATCCTCATTAATCTCCGGCACCATAATGTTGTTCTCCAGCTTCAGAACATCAACTCCTCCGTACTCTCTGTACACCCACGCCTTCATCTCTTTCGGAATCGACGCGTCCGTCGCGACGCCGGCCGCCGCTGAAGTGCTCTGAGAGCTCGCCGAGATCCTCAACAGTGTCTTGCTGACCGTTTGCGCGCCGGATCCGAATCCAACTCCGTTTCGCCGGAATACCGGCGATTTTATCGGAGAGAAATGACGAAGAAGAGGCGAGGCACGTCGGAGTACAGGAGTTGTGGCGGTGGTGGTTGCAAGCGCCGCGTTCATTTTCCCAGTCTGCCGCTAATTTTCTCCTCCAAACGGCTTATCTCTTTTCGCATCCTCTGCTTTTATTCGAATTGCAAAACACTCCCACGTGGCTTTCTCTGATTGGTCAGACTCTTTTTGTGGTTGTCGTTTTTAACTTTTGATCAGAAAAATTGTGGCGTTTTCTGTGTCGAGAACTTTCCTTAATCAAACGGCAAGTAGTTCATCCGTTAAGGTGTTTCGTTTCCTCAACACAACTACGAAAACGTCAGGTAGTTCATGTCTCAAACCTGTGTGACGCAGCCTACATTGATGGGCTATAAATTTTAATTGGGCTAAAAACAAAGGTCCAATAAGTCGGAAACGGTTATTAAAAGCGCGAGTCCGATCATTCATCTAGGCACGATGACCATACAACCACGCACAACGAAGCACGATGTGTACACGTGGACTGTTTTACTGGGATCAATGGTCAAGCTTAAAACTCGACCGTCCGTTGCTTCACCTCAAAACTCAAAAAACAGAAAGCTTTTTTCCGGGAATTTCATTGAATGTGACGGCTTGATTGTTTTTGGAAACGTCAATCAGATCCAAAAGGTAGGCTTTGAATAAACCCAAATTCTCTGAGAAATTGTCAAGAAAAATCGAATTTTTTGTTGTTGTTAGGATCATATTGAATGGTGAAAGCTAACTGGATTCAGAAACTTTTTGAATCTCTGCTTCTATACGCCTCCATTGATCTTTTCTGTAAATTGATAAGAGCTATGGATTTTTTGTCGTTGCAGGCTCTTCGTATTGAAAAATGTCAGAAACCAAACCCGGTTTGAGAAAACCAGCTTTCACTAAGGTTGATCAGCTGCGTCCTGGGACAAGCGGACACAATGTGACCGTGAAGATCATTAGCACAAAGAGGGTGTTGCAGAAAGGTCGTGCAGACGGTCCTCAGGCTCGTCAGATGAAGATTTCTGAATGCATTGTTGGAGACGAGACTGGAGTTATCATCTTCACCGCAAGAAATGACCAAGGTACTACTTTCCCTTTATTTATTTCAATCAATGAATCATTTAGTAGACTTAATTGACATGTTATCTTGATTTTGGTTGTGTGTGTGTGCAGTGGAGTTAATGAAAGAAGGATCCACTGTAACTCTACGCAACGCGAAAATCGACATTTATAAAGGATCAATGAGGCTAGCTGTAGACAAGTGGGGTCGCGTTGAAGTCACAGAGCCTGCGAGCTTCAAAGTGAAAGAAGAGACCAACATGTCCCTTATCGAGTATGAGCTTGTCAACGTTGTTGAATGAAGTGACATATATAATCCTCCAGAATGATGACTCTTTCTTCTTTTCTTTCCCGCTAGAGAAACGTTTGAATAATAAAGAAGTAAACCCTTAATGTTGCTGTCATCAAGAAAGAGCTATGGAAATAGAGAGTGATGATGCCTCTATAAGTGAATGCAGAGCTTTACGTTAAGTTGCTTTGCTTGTTTTTGACACTTTGTGGCATCTTTTGTTTTGCAATGTCAACATAATTTTTGTAAGGATTATGTGTTGCATTATCAGATGGTCAAAGGCTTTACGACAAAAACAAAGAGAAAATCATCCAAAATTACACACAAAAAAAAAAGTTGCTGAAAAACATACCCAAGCGGATTTATTTGCTGATATATCGAAAGCAAGCCATCTACAACACTTACATTTAACCACTCAGTATGTTTGCTAGTCGCCTCCTCCGAGAATGCATCCGAACCGTCCTCGACCTCGGCCGCCAAGCCCCCGTGCAGGTGGTCCCCGGTGAAAACCGATGGATCGATCTCCAACAAGTCTGAAACGTGGGTCTTCAAATATCACAGGATTAGGATATCGACTGTGGCCTCCTCTCATGGGAAAGTACGGAAAGTTTCGTCTATCTGTGGGATACTGCGCTCGGCTTTGCCTCCTCCCAAAAGCAGCATCTTTCGCCTTCTTATAAGCAGCAAACTTCGCCTTCCAATTAACCGAATCACCGGATGGTCCGCTCGTAACGAGATGCCTAGCTTCTCTCAAGCACTTCAGTTTCCACAAGTCATTCTCCGACGCCACGTACCGCATCTCCGTACAAACGCAGCACATCTTGGCCACGCTCGAGGCAGGAAGCGACTCCAGTATCTTCAGCTTTAGCTCTGTTGGTAGGCGCATCAAACACGGTGGAAGCTCCAAGCCGGATTCATCGCAGAGACCGATCAGCAACGGCATCACGAGACCATCTTTCACCATCCTCCAGAACGTGAACAACTCTCGGTATTCGCTGCAAGAGCTTTGTTTCTCAAACTTCAAAGTGTCCATAACCAAGTCGATAACGGGAACGAACCTCTTCTTATCAACACGAATCATCCGACTAGACCCGCCTAGGATTCCGTAAACTACAACCACACGGCCTAAGCTCTGAAACCTCACAGTCACGGACTCGGTCGTGTTACGGGTGATTAGCTCAGGGAGAGTATACTTTAGGGACGTCGAAAGCAACTCCTTTGAGAAGCTAAACTTATCAGAGCCGTGGTTTAACAGCACAAACCCAGATTCTAACATTACGGCGTGAATTGACAAAGCTAAGGTTGTTAACTCGCTGGTATCGCCAGATTTCTCAAGCAATATCTTTTTCAAGAAGAATGGTACGCTTAACCTTTTGCTTCCAGCAGCATCGAGCTCCAAATCAAGCTCAACATCCATCGGATCTGGACCCGTGGATCCTTCCGCTGAATCTTCAACGCCTGGATTCAGATTGACTATCGATTGATCTTCAATATTCATATCTACATCGGAGACAACCTCCGTGAATCCAATACCCATCGAATCGTGATTCCTCTCAGATTGTGGACCTAGGGTTGCGGATTCTCCCGATTTCCCCTCCGAAGATTCGCCACTTGGAACTAGGGCTTGATGTGTCTCGCTCGACGAAGCCGATTCGATCTCCTGGACCGATGCAACGAAAGCGGAGTGATCTAGAGAGTAGTAGATAAGGTCACCTGATGTCACACCAAGAGATCGGAGCGTATCCTCCGGCGAAGGCGCGAGGAGCTCGTCCTTGCGATTAAGCGATAGATGGACGGAGGAAGGCGACGATGCATTGATCCGTTGCCGGAGATCATGGAGGGTGCTCGAATCGGCCAATTCGAGTTTTAGTGTTTCTCTGGTCTCGTGACGTCTCAACCGCAGCTTCATTTTGTCGTGACTTTTTGTGATCTTCGTCAACAAGAAATGGGAAAGAAATGAAGACGCAAACCATAATATACACAGAAGGCGGTTACCGCTGGACCCATTATTGGGCCGTGTTTAACGCCATTGATAACTTCTTAAATGAAATGGGCTTTTAGTGGATTCACATCCAACCCGACCCGGTCAGAAGTTTCTTGTACTGCGGCTCGGGTCTCTCGAGTCTACCCGTAGCTGATCCAAATTAGCCGAAAATTTTCTCTCTTTTGGACCTTTTGGTTAGGTCTGGGCACAAATACCCATTATTGCTCAAAACCCGTGATCCGCCCCATACCCGCCTTGTCAAGGCAAGTACCCGTTTAGAACAAATCGGGTAACAAATCGGAAAATGTTATTATTTGCAATTGAGGGACAAATATCAAGTCGGAATTTTTATTCTGATATTTGCCCTATTTTGACCTGTCCCGTTTAATATTATTTAAAATTCAAATATATAACTCAAATGTTTATTAAACCAAGCCCAAAATAATTGTTTTCAGATTTTTTAACCTCAATTTTGTCTAAGCCCATCAAATATAACCCAATAACACAACAAATCTAACAGGGCGGGGCGGGGCAGGTTATTTGCAAATACTCAATTTTTTACAAGTATTTGCAAGTGCAAGTACTTGTACGGGGTGGTTCGGTTTACGGGTCGGTTTTAAGAAAAATTGAGAGGGGGCAAGGTAGGTCGCAAATATAGCAAATATTGCAAGTACCTGCCCCGCGCCCACCCTGACGTTTGGTTAGATAATTATCAGTTTGGTTAATTACAATTTTTCTAATTTTCTAGATTTCAATTATTTCAAATTGTACAGATTTTATTAAATGGTCCATTTTAATACATCAACTTATCATTTGATACCTTAATTAGCCTGACCCGCAAATACATGATGCTATATTTGACATGAACCGATCCAGTCTCAGGGTCGGCTAAAAAATTTTATAAGCCTTAGACCATCTCCATCGGTGGTTTATGGAGTGGTTTATAAGAAATTTTTAACAATTAAATGGAAATAAGAAAAGA
>OVBJ01002833.1:3126-15095 GCA_900406535.1 Noccaea bulbosa
TAAGCCCTTATAATATAGATAAACAAAATCAGAGTTTGATGAAATTACCTCATTTCCAACAAAAGGTGTAGCTGCAGGAGCAATAGAACGTTTCCCAAACTAGATAATAGTCAAATCACAAATGAGTAAGATTGAAGAGTTATTATAAAGTAAAACTTATTTATATGTTTATGTTAGCAATTTTATAAGTTTATAATCCCTTGTAAATCGATATTCAAAACTAAAATGACTACCTCATTCCCATCAAGCCACCATGAAGGAACATGAGCAGTAATACTCTCCTCAAACTGAACATCAAATAAAGATTTGGAATGTTAGAAGTGACTAAAGGTTTTACAATTGGTAGCCAATTTATAAGCCTTTATAAATAAATATACACAACAAAGAGTAGATTACCTTATTCCGAAAAAGCAGTGGAGGAACAGAAGGAGGAGAAGTAAACATTGGAGGGAGAACTTTTGTAGGAGAAACCAAGCTTGAATGTATTGCATAGCTAAGCTTCACATAATTGGTAATTTTGTCTAACACAAAATCATCATAAATAAGATCAACCAAATTGTTGTACTTGATGTCCTCATTGATGAAACTAACATAACCTCCTCTATCACCATCATTTGTGAACTCCCATTGAATGTTATTCGTTAACTTCCAAACTCCACAAATACAATAAAGCTCAATCATCATCACCTAATTAAATATAAAGAGGATTTATAAGGCTTTATAACATTTATAAGGCTTTATAAAATCTATTAAAGAATCAGTGAAGCTAAATTGACATTGACAAAGACCGTATCTGAAACATCGACAAAGGTGTAATCAATGAAGCTAAATTGAGACTAACGAAGCATATTGACACTAAAGGTGTAATCATCAGAAGTTTAAGGGATACAAGAGCATAGACAACAACTTACACCACAAATCAATCATCGATACCAAAAACAGAGGCTAAACAGGGAGGAATCAATTGGGGGGAAACAACAAAATTAGGGATTTGGTTGTAATTTACCAGTCATGGCCAAGAACAAAGAGAGCCCAGATCGTGGTTCCTTGAGCGAGCCAATAGAGAGGCCAAACAATCCAATTGTTGAGGTAAGCAGTTCCAGCAGCCAATGCGAACACGATTGCAACGTCTCCGACGACATAGCTCATCGACTTCCATGAATTTTGAACCCAGCAATGCGTAGGTATAGCTGCTATAATATCCGCTAAATTGAACGAAGGAGGCGCACTTGGATCGTATCTCTGCGTTTCGTGTTCTTCCTCCTCGATTGGAGACTCGACTCTCAGATCAATGGCAACGAGGTCACGGCGATGAGGAGGTCACGAGGAGGTCACAGCGAGGATGCAAAATCGCTCAATTATTAGATCTATTGTAGTGATGGCCAAACAGTCAATAAACACATTAAAATATGTGTAGTTTTGCAAAACATTTTATAAGGTGTAGTATTGAAAAGGGTCATAATAAAGAGTGTATTTTTTAAAATTTCCCAATTAAATTACTATACGAACAAATATTGTAGATCATTAGTATAGTAATAGGATTTTTAAAATTAAATATAAATAATTATTGTTAAATTAAAAAAATAAAATTTTAAACTTGCTATGTAGTTTTAAAACTGCGCATCGCGCGGATCAAATTTCTAGTAACTTTAAAATTGTCTAGATAATATTTATCTTTGTTTGTAGCACGATAAACACAATTGTAACACAAATAAATTTTGATATGATTATTGTTGTGATCCATTTAACATATTTAATATCCCGTAAAATATAAACCTAAATGTTAAATTTATATGTGTACATGTGATATAATAGTTGCAAGCATATTCCAAAAATATGTACTCGTTTGTTATCGATAAGTAAATTTCACAATTGTTTCTTGTTTAGAGAAAGAGAGAGAGAGAGAGACCCACATTCGAAAAGAGGGAGAAGAGAGAGAGAGAGAGAAAGAGAGACCCACATTCGAAAAGAGGGAGAAGAGAGACAAATGCATTGAGTTTTCCAAAGGGTCACATTCAAAGGGACTATTTTGTATTTAACCACAACATTTAGTATAAAGTAGCTATACCCTTCTTTATACTTCTCTTTTACCTAAATACGATCAATATACTTTCCACTTCCTTCATTGAATTTGAAATGCTACAAATGAAATCTATGAGCAGAAAAAGAAAGGAAGTTGCAACAAAAAGTAATAAATCACAATTACTCCCTAAAAACTTTACAAAATAAAATGTTACATAACTATTTTCTTAAATAATTTTAATCTAAAATATATCATTCTTTCTTAAATCATAATATAGCCTATTCCATCCACATATTCTTCGGACTGGTGATAGTGTTTCAAATTATGTAACATCCCACCCTGTAAAAAAAGAAAGCTTTAAGTTATACTTTAAAATTTGTGTTATGTTAAAAAAAAAAAAAAAATAACACGTACATTCTGCAAAGAGGGCAGGTGTTTTGTCTTTGAAGCCACGGTCTAAGACATGCACTGTGAAATTTATGCCCACATTCAGTCTTAACTAGAAAAGTAGTAGAATCATAACCTGCATAATAAAACACATAATCAGTCATCAACTTTTTCCTTTAATCCCAACTTTACTATGCTATGATAATCAAAGAGTAACATATGGTACTTTTTTTCTTTTTTTTTTACCTTCCAAGCAAATAGAACAATTCCATTCAGTCATCTTAACAACATCCAGAATTATCTCTCCCGGTTTGATGAATGTGAAGGTCAACTCGTCTCCCTCTTCTAGATCATAATGCTTATGCACTTTTGTCCAATTTTTACCAAAGCGTCCTGCACCATCCGTTCTTGGCACAAAATTTACTTCCCAAAACATCTGATATTTTTTCTCCCAAATCTTACATTTTGTCCTCCTTTTTGGCATATATTTTCTTGTAAACTCTGCAGTGATATCCTGAGAAATCAAAGTAAATGTGTTGTTATTCACACATATCATATAAAATACAAAAAGTCAGAAAAAAGCAGAGTTAACAGATTGTTTGGTCTTACGTACCATATAGTATATCGTTGACTTTGTCACCGTCGTCTTCAATTGTGGAATACATGATAGATAATGATATGCACAACTCTTGTGCACAAAACTGTATCAAATCAACAATTAAACCAATGTTAGAAAGTGACAATGGTTTTAGAAAAATAACAGAAAATCGCTTCAAGCTGGAAATAACAGAAAATCTTGTTACTATTTCAGTAAAAAACATGTTTACAGGGAAGGAAACAAGTTGTAACTTTCATCAACCATTAATTGCTGCTCAAATGCCTACAAAATCAAAACATATCAAAGTCAAATACATGAGCACATTTATGAAAATTTCAAATAAAAAACTTAGAAACATCTTAATCTTAGAGATTAGGCTAATCAAGATTTTTTGGATATTTAGGCTAATCATAAATTTACAACTCATAAATTTACGTTTAGCACACTTATTAATGTACAATAGAATATTTTATGTTTTTCCGAAAGAACATGAATAATAAGGCTAATCGATCTCAAAATCTTTGAGATCTATACAGACCTCAGATATGGAACTACCACTGGAAAAAAGAAACGAAACTATACGAGGAGATCGAAGAAGCTTAATTTGAGAGGGAGATGAAATTTGAGAGAGAAGAGAGATAGTGCACGGGGCAGTTGTAGAAGAACACACAAATAAATTAAAATGATTTTAGGCTAATCCATCTCAAAATCTTTGAGATCTATACACACCTCAGAAAAGGAATTACCACTGGAAACAAGACGAAACTATACGAGGAGATCGAAGAAGCTTACTTTGAGAGGGAGAGGGAATCTGAGAGAGAAGAGAGATAGCGCGCGGCGCAGTGGTAGAAGAACACACAAATAAGTCAAAATGGTTTTAGGCTAATGATCTCACAATTTTTGAGATCTATACATACCTCAGAGAAAGAACTACCCCTGGAAACAAGAAACTAAACTATATGAAGAGATCGAAGAAGCTTACTTTGAGAGGGAGAGAAAATCTGAGAGAGAAGAGAGACAGCATGCGGCACAGTTGTAGAAGAACACACAAATAAATCAAAATAGTTTTATTCTAATCGATCTCAAATTTTTTGAGATCTATACAGACCTCAGAGAAGGAACTACCACTGAAAACAAGAACTGAAAGTATACAAAGAGATCGAAGAAGCTTATTTTGAGAGCGAGAGGAAATCTGAGAGAGAAGAGAGATAGCGCGGCGCAGTGGTAGAAGCATACAAATAAGTCAAAATGATTTTAAGGATTAATTTGTAACCCTATTTGGCCTGGAAAAGTTGATGGCCTACAAGATCTAGCCAACGGCCCATTACTATGATATATGCTCTCTCTTCTTGTGCCTAGCTTTCAAAAAAAAAATATATATATATAAATTTGTATTTAAATAAGTAAATAAATGTATTCCGATTTATCAGCTTAATATTTCTGACAAGACAATTTGTTCTTCAATCATCAAATTTATCCAATATTTTGTTTTGTACATAGGGGTTGATTAGTTTGGGATGTGACTTGAACTTTTAATAAATATGATTGGGTAATATTAACTTTATGTAACTTAGTACTTATTTTCAACTAAATTTATTTTTATTTCAGATTATTAAAATAACTTTATTCTACTATTTAAATCGATAAGTCAATGAGTGGTGTGGGTGTGGTCTAGTATTGTGGATTTTCGATTTTCGATAACTGAGGAACTGAGTTATCTTTATTTGTGTATAGGTCAAGAACCGAGTCTTCATATTTACACGGATATGGGCCCATTGCTTACGGCCTATTTGAATACCCAGAGAGAGGATCTATCCGTGGACTACACCTCCTCCAGAAGATTTAGTCTGGACCCATCCATAGGCCTGGGATTTACCCCTTAGTTATTAAAAAAAAAAAAAAAAAAAAAAAAAAAAAAAAAAAAAAATTATTTTTTTTTTTTATNGAAGTTAAGATTATATGCATTTTTAATCTCTATAATATTAATTGAGAAGTACAATTGAAAAAAAAGACAAAAAAACTCATGTATTTACGAAAATTGCCACTGGATTTATGTAGTAATTCTGTTTGGATACAGGAATAGCAAGGGTTAAAAGTGTATAAAAAAAAAAAAAAAATTAACTCGCCCGAGTTGACTCAATAACTCGCGGATAGTCCACCCGAATAGCTTTAAATCAAGGATAACCCGCCCGAATATCTTGGGTTGGGACGCGGACCTTATCACTTAAATCAGACCATATTCTTACGATATTTTGTCAATCAATTTGGTTCTGTTAAACCAAAAATTGAACTCTATTAAACCAAAAATTGAGAAAAAAAAAATTATTGATAATATCATAATCAGAAAACTTTCGATTTTCTAGCTATAAGAAAATCTGCAAAATATCAAATAAAAAAAATTGATACTCAATAAATATGATCGAATGATATTTGCAAAATTTCCAATTGTGAAATAGAAATACATCGAACGAAAAACCCTACCTACCTACTACTATATAATAAATATGTGACACCTCCAAGATCTCCGTCGATACTTTTGTACCTGAATTGATCTAGAACGGTGACAAAACAATCTTGCTAAAAACTTGAGATGAAGATGATGAGCGAGCATCAGAAGATATCTCCATAGCGTCGATTTCCGGGTAACACAACTGAATCGATCGAGGATTAATTCAAAATCTGGATTTCAATCTGGTAACAGTGTCTGGTTGTTGTTGAGTTTCGCATTGTACTTGGTAGATGAGCTGTTCCCGGAAAAAAATATAACTTAAAAGATAAAACCGCGTGGATCATTGAAATTTTGATCGGAGAGTTACCGGAGACAGAGAAGATGATGAAAGGGCTTCCTCTGACGAGGAAGAATCTGAGATTAGAGGAGGGAAAATCGTTTATTGAAATTAATACAGAGCAAACCCCAAAAAATTATTTAAATTGCTTCGGAAGAGAGACTGAGGATGAAGAAACCCGAGATAATATTTCGACTTAGTTACAGAGCAAAGGGGACAAAAGGTTAAGGTTTCTTAATTTTTATTTTTTCTTAATTCGGACCAATTTATGGTGGTGTAGTGTGTGTGGTGCTGCATCATCTTTGGGCGTTTCTAGACGGTTCACCAAAAATAGGACACATGTCCCTGTTTGTGATTCAGTTTTTACTCTTGCTATATGTCTCTTTCCAATTTCAATTACTGTTGTAATGTAGGTTGATAAGTGGGCCGTAATGTTCTAACGGTGTAATCGCTGCTTAGGCCATCTCGGGCTTTTAATACAATCTATAGTTGACAAAAAAGAAGAAAAGATAAAATGTATTAAATTAGGACGAAATTAAATTATGTATTAAATGTTATATTATCTAAAACATTTTTAATACCATGATTTTTATGTATTAAATCATAGTATTATCTAAAACATTTCGGGTTTCGGGTTTTAGAGTTTAGAAATATTAAAAAATTCATATTTTAAAAAAATTTGGTTTCGGTTTTTTGATTTTTTAATACTCTGGTTTTTAAAGGTTTTTCAGTTTTTTTTTCAAGTTTTTGGTTTTCGGGTTGATTTTCTTTTATTTGTTATATATGTTTCATTAAATGATTTTTTGACACATGTTAGATAATATTTTACGGGTTAAATTATTTTTTCTATGGGTTGAATAACTTTCTTTTGTATGTTCAATAATATTTTTTACGGGTTGAATAATTTTATTTAACAGGTTGATTAAGTTTTATAGATGGAATTATTATTTTTTATGGGTTGAATCTGTTTATTTTACTTAATAATTTTTTTACACATGTTGGATAATTTTTAAATGGATTGAATAATATTTTTCCATGGGTTAAATCATTTTCTTTTGGGAGTTCAATAATATCTTTTTACAGGTTCAATAATATTTTCTTACGGATTGAATAATTTTTTTTTTTTGCGTTGAATAAGTTGTACAGATTGAATATTTTTTTTGCGTTAAATATTTTTATTTTCTATTATTTGTTAAAAACAATTATTTACTAATATTATTAAGTATTTATTAATATTATTAAGTTTAACGCACCATCGCATAGACGCGCGGGTCTTCTACTAGTTAGTGTGTAAACCATGAATGATAATTGTCATTCAAAAATAAAACCATAATATTTTACACTTAACAAGAATATTTGATAGATATGTTATAATATGGTCTTATAGAAGAAAAAAAAACGAGAGAAATTTTAGTAACCTGTTTTATAGTAATAAAACCTCTTAATTAAAAATGAATCGGATAAAGAAACCTCAATTAATAAGTTAATGATAAAACCTCTCACGTTCCAATGTGTTATTACTATAACCCTTCTGACTACATTGTCGTTAAAAAATAAAGAATATATTTAATTTAAAACGCTGTGTATTGAAAAAAATAAGAAAATGACACAATTACATTAAAACAACACGAAATTCAAACAAAAACAACAAGGTGTTCTAATACTCAACACACACAAAAAAATCCTTAATTCATCTAAATTATAAAATTCCCAATTTGAAACCTAAATTTAGGAACCTTCAATTCTCAAAGTGAGATTGTGTGAAGTTTTGTGGTTTGAAAATCAGTTGAAGAGATTATGAGTGATAACTTGTGTTAACTATATCGAATTTGTGCAGTTGAATAACGGACTGCATTTGTATTTTTGTATTTTTGTAAGTTTACAAGAGTTTTCTAATAAGATTCGTGAGAAGCCAAAAACATAAAACTTTGTTTGAACAATAAACTCGGTTGTCTTCAATCTTCTAACATAAGAGCAGTTGCACATTCCTTTAATTGATTACAGAGGAACAAGAAAGGAAAAAGTAAATTCAATAATCAGAGAATCAACAAATAGATAGAAAGTTTTACGAATAAGAGTTTTCTGGACAAAGTTTCAATTACAGTGATATGAACAAAGAATCCTAATTTTTGGATCTCAATTTGGAGATTTCTGGACAGAGTTTGTAACATCCATAAATCAAATTGTCATTTCTGAGGGGCTGTGTCGACCGACACAAAGAGTGTGTCGCTCGACAAAAATGGTTAAAATTGATTTTGGTTCAATTTAAATTATTTCTGATTTAACTGGTTAAGGGTGTGGAAACCCTTGTTTTACGAATAAAAGGGAGCAGCCGTTTTCTCTTTGTTTTTTTTGGTAGTTTTTGGAGAGAAAATAGGCAGAAAAGAGAAAAGGAGATTTTTAGGCGAAATTCTAAAGTTTCAGGTATTGGCACTGTTCATCGATACTGTTCATCGGTACTATTCATCAGCACTGTTTATCAGGACTGTTTATTGATCACTATTCATCATCTCCTCTTTTCCCTTGTTTAATACAAAATTAAGGTGAGTGCTGTGACCGTAGGTCCGTGATTTCCACAGAAATTGATTGAAAAGTGATTGTAGTTGTTGTGGTTGATGAGCTTGTGATTGGAAAGTGATTATAATTGTTGTGGTTGATGAGTTTGTGATTGAAAAATGATTATAGATGTTGTGGTTGATGAGTTTGTAACTGTTTATGTGTTATATGGGTGTTGAATCGAATTTGATGAAGTGATTTTGTGCTTTAGGCGTTTGTGTGTCGAGAAATCGATCTGATAATCGATCTAATGGAACGGTGTCGAGCGACACAAGCTGTGTAGGTCGACACAGGTCCGGTTTAATCCGGTTATTTGGCAAATTGATGGTTTAAATCTGGTTTAATTGAAACTAATTGATTTAATTCGTATTTAATTACTAAAAAATGGATTTAATTATTTAAACTGGTTTTAAATAATTATAGAAGTTATTCTGAGTGTTAAAATTATTATTTAAGTATGAGAATTATTTAATAATTATGAGGAGTTATTTAATAATTACGGGAATTATTAATGATGTTTAATATTGTGGAAAATTATTTAAGTGGTATAAAATATTGTGGTAATTATTTAAGTGGTTTTAAATAATTGTGGTAATAATTTAAGTGGTTAAAAATATTTGTGGTTGAGTGAATGGAAATTATTATTTAATTGTGAAAATTATTTAATAATTAAGAAAAGTATTTTAATAATTTGGTGAATTATTATTATTGTGGAATTATCTGGAAAATTGCCTAATTGGACAGTACGCGAGGTGATCGCCTCACAAAGTATTTATTAAATACTTACGCATCTCCATTCCAATGTGATGTAGGTAGAAAGAAAGTGTGATCGCGGAATCAGGCTGAAGAGAGGAAGATATGGTTTATGCTTATTACTTTATTGTTTAAGTTATTATGGAAACCTGGTGTTTTGGTTGCTAGTAGTTTAATATTGTTTCTGGTTTTAAATATTATTGTTTAAAATGGTTTAAATTATTTATTTATTAGAGTTTGTCTTTATTGAGAATTTCCGCAATTAGATTTATTTAATAAAAAAAAAAACTTGGTTGTTTCATTTTGGTATCAGTCTATACGGTTTTAGGATTGTTAGATTGGGTTAACTGTACTATGTGTTTATAGATTAATTGTGTTTAGCCAGTGGTAGTCTAATATCATACTCTCGGCCTTCAGTGATTCCGCGGTAAGTGTGTATGTTTGTGTTTTGTGGTTAGTCGTGTGTTCTTTCTGGTATTCTCATCTGCTGTACCTTGGTAGTGCAGCGAGATGGATGCATGTGGTGCTAGAGGTCGTGGTAGAGGTCGCGGTAGAGGCCGTGGCAGAGGCTGTGGTCGTGGACGTGGAGCGCAGGCGGATTCGGGAGAGAGTGCAGTGCTTAGTGTGGTGACTGCGTCGGGGACCCAGTCTTTGGCGGGTGAGGCCAGTTTGTGAAGCAGTCAGAATGCACCAAGACAACAAGCGTTGGTCTTGGAATTGAAAACTCAAGTTCGCAAGCGACAAACTTGAAGAAAAACTCTGGAGTCCACCAGAAAAAGTAAAGCTCGAAAACTCGAAGACTTTGATTGACCAATATAATGAAAGTTGTTCCTAAAACATATGACCTAGGGGTCTATTTATAGAGAAAGCCTAATGCATAAAATAGGTAATTCAGAGGAATAAGGAGAAATACTAGAATCCTAATTAGAAAAGGAAAATACGTAAAAATAAAAATATCTAGAAAGAACTTGTAAGCTATAATGAATTAGGTATCGTAACCGTCTCCTGCATCAGTCTCCTCCACCTCCAAAGAACTCGTCCACGAGTTCTCATCTAGATAAAGAACACCATCGGCATGATACTCATAAATGTCAGCTACATTGAACGTATGAGAAATGCTCATGTCGTCTGGTAGATCCACCACATAAGCATTGTCATTAAGCTTTTTCAGAATCTTGAATGGACCATACTTACGAGGCTGAAGCTTGTGATAAGTACCAACTGGAAACCTTTCTTTCTTGAGAATCTCCATCACTTCATCACCTTCTTTGAAAACCTTGAGCCTTCGTCTTTTATCTGCTGCCCTTTTGTTCTTTTGCCCTATTGCTTCCAATCTAGCTTGGACTGCTTCTTTAGTGTCCAAAATGTCTTTAGCCATAGCCTCAGCTTATGCACTAACTCCAGGAGCTTTCGGTAGTGGAACTAAATCATGTGACATGACTAGAAAGCTTAACAGGAGCCATTGCAATTTTATGAGTCCCCCATGTAAACATGATCACATTGTCACGTCCTCGGTACGTAATGTCGTTATCATACTGCCATGGTTGTTGAAGGAGAATATGACAAACATCCATATCCAAAACATCACAGATTATCTCCTCTTTGTAATGCTTACCAATTGATAAAGGAATTTTGCAAGTTTCACTAACCCCTACTTTAGATCCTTTCTTCACCCATCCGAGACCATACGGTTTCTCATGATGAGTCGTGGGTAGTTTCAAATGTTCCACCAGCTTTTGAGAAACAAAATTCTCGGAGCTCCCATTGTCAACAATCACATTGCACACTTTGTTTTGAATGGAACAATGCGTTCTAAACAGATTCTTGCGTTGTCCCTCTTCTTTGGGTGATAGCAACAGTCGCTGTAAAACAATGTTGATTCTGTCCCCAGATTCCTCTTCAGCAAATTTAACTCCCTCATACTCCTCATTCTCCATGAAGTCGTCGTCGACTACTTCTAGCAATGCCACCGTCTTCCTACTGGGACAAACATTCGACTTGTGTCCTAGTCCTTGGCAACGGAAACACTTGTCGAGGGTTGGCCTATCATGAGGATTATTCTATTTTGGAGCTGGTGTTTTGTCTCTTTCAACGTTGCTGTGAGAACTACTAGCTCCCTTGTTGCTAGTGTTTGGATCCCTGTCGGTTACGCCCTTGTTTTTCTCTCCATCTAGTTCGAAACTGTTCTGAACCAACGGTTTCCTGAAGGTTGAGAATCCCCGAGATGATTTCTCCATCAATTCTGCTTTCAAAGCTAGACTTGAGGCTTCTTGCACCGTCCATACAGTTTGTAACCCTATCTTTCCTTGAAGAGAGCCCTTTAAACCACTGATGTACCTAGCCACTTTCTGATTTTCTGTTTCATTCAAGTCATTACGTTCAGAGAATCGTATGAACTCAGCCATATAGTCTGTCACTGTTCTGTTTCTTTGAACACAATCAATGTACATCTTGTAAAGAATCTGTTCGTGGTCTTCTGGCAAAAAATGCTCCATCATTAGTTGTTTCATTCGTCGCCACGTTCTGACGGGACCCTTCCTCTGTCTTTTCCTTTGGATAACCAATTTATCCCACCAAACAGCAGCAGTCTTCTTTAACCTGATTGCCACCATCTTAACATGTTTATTCTCCGGGACTTCCATAACATCGAAGAATCGATCAACATCAATTTGCCAGTCGAGAAATTCCTCTACTCCCATAGTCCCATGGAACAAGGGAATATCAGCTTTTACTCGGTAATCATGGTTGTTTCGTTGATTCCTTTGTTCTTCAGCTCCCTCTTCAGAGTCCTCCTCCGAGCTGGAATTGTGAACGGCAACACGGTTGTGCCTGTCTTGTTGTCGATTGTTCCTAACAGGCAGTCGGT
>OVBJ01002834.1:0-15091 GCA_900406535.1 Noccaea bulbosa
ATTTTTTTTTTTTTTTTTTTTTTTTTTTTTTAATGTCATATGATTAGATTACTATAGAATATAAGCATTTTGGTAAATAGTCATCACTGGAGTCTAAAGTCTAAAACATTTTTTTTGTGTCATTTCCTAGATTGCATCGTTGCTTCATGATGCCATAGCTGGAGCTCCTTTAAACGTTCCCGGAAATGCATCTGGTTCGAATTCTGCCACCAGCGGTCCTTTACCATCTATGTTTCCTGCGGGAAGTGCTCCTCCGCTTTCGCCAAGGAGTTGTGGTTCACCGCGTATAACCAAGCAGAGAGCTCCTTCTAACTTAGGTTCTTCGCTCCTTCACATATCTTTATTTTTATTTATTTGATCATAAATGCAATTATATTATATTCCATAACTAAATGATTTAAATGCAATATATGGCAATCAATCGAAGCATTTCATGTTTTTTTTCTAAGAGTTTATGTAACTTTTAAAATTGTAGTCTTTTTTGTTAAATCAGAACGGCAGATTTCATTAAAAAAAAATGTAAATAATTTTTGGAACAAATCACACAAAATTATGACTAGCTATTTTGAAGTTTTCAATTTAGGGTAGGGCATGAAACATATCTTCAAATTTCAATACTATTAGCTTTTTTATTATTATTGTTATTAATGCTATTTCAATACTATTTAAATGATTTGTATCAGCAGCAATATATGGCAATCAATGGAAGCATTTCATGTTTTTTTTTCTAAGAGTTTATGTAAATTGATGTCAAAAAAAAAAAAGAGTTTATGTAACTTTTCAAATTGTAGTCTTTTATATATGATTAAAACTGTAAATTACAAAAGATAATCACAAGTCAGAAGCCGCTCTCGTAGAGAAATCATCTCTTATACCCCTATAGCTTTTTCGTCAATCTCATATGTCCCTCTCATAGTTGGTGGTTTAGGGTGTTGTTGTAGGGTTTGGGTTGAGACTTTGGGGTTAGGGTTTAGTTTAAAAAAATGAGGGACATATGAGATTAAAGAAGGGCAAAAGAGATTAGATTCAAAGATTGAGGGACATATGAGATTATGCCTCGCTCTCGTAGGGGACTTTTGATAGTGTAAACTGTAATCCAGGAATCGTCTAAGAAAAACTTCCCTGGAGTAAACTGGAAAGCCTCTTTCTGATTCGTTAGGACATGAAAGCTTGTCCAATTGACTCTGTGGCTTGTGTCTGCCCCCGGTCCAGTGTTCGCGTATTCTGCGAAGTATAGATTGGATAGAGGCTGAGGTCGTTGTTTGCCGTTCTCCCAAGGAATCCATCCGGCCGGATCTATTACGCCGTCATATAGATCAATTGTGCATGTCATAAACCATTAGGATCTTAAAGATTTATTGACTTAGCTTGGAACTAAATCATATGTAATTTAAATATATTAGAAAATAAAATAAAAGCACACTTACCAATAGTTGCCGTGTTGAAGGTTTTGATTTTACCACTAACCGCATATATACTTCCCGTGAGTATACTCAGTTCTTGGCCGTCTCCGACGATCGTAATATTTGTTTTCTTTTGTCCGATATAGACATTTTCTTCGTAAACCCCCGTTTTCAAGTAAATGGTAAAACGTGATTTCCCGTTGTCGGGAGCTGCCGCGACAGCTTCTTGCACAGTCTTAAACTGTCCACTGCCGTCTTTTAAAACGATGACACTAGCTTTCGCATGTAAAGAGGTAATCAATCAGTGTGACAACGTTTAAATACAGCTACTGCTCGTCCGAATATAAAGTCAACCGTGCCAGTTATGTAACACTGGCGGTAAAAAAAACTAAGTTAGAGAAAATCATTTTATTTAAGATTCTCCTTTATTTGTAGCTGTCTGACATATATATGATAGGTTTTAAAAATTATAAAAGGACAATGTAAAAAATGTTAGTATTTTACTTAGGTTTTTTGTTGAGAAATGCTAGTACTTTACTTAATTATTTGTTCAGAAATGCTAATATTTTACTTTAGTTATTTGTTGAGAAGTTCTCCGAATTTAAAACTGTCAGGTTCATTTATGTAAAGACAATAAGTTGCTCTCCATGTTTTTTTTTTTCAGCACTTGCTCTCCATGTTCAATTACTTAATTGTGCAATTGAAACATATATATCTTGCATCTTTGTATCCTTAAAACATATGTTTTTGACAACGATGTTTGTCTCCCTGAAACAAATTTGGGCTGAACTCATGCTAAAAGTCAAAATAAAATTGAATTAGGATATAAATTCTCTAAAGCAGTTGTTGAGTATTCAACCTATTAACTAAAGTGGTTGGTTGACTAGGCTTGACAGTTGACAGCTCGTCCTCTGCGCACGTACAACTAAGTCTTTAGCTTCCAAAGATTTCTGATTTGTTTAGATTAAAGATTAAACTTCACACGCTTTAGCGTGTGCTCATAATTTTTTGACATCGCTACTAGTTGTTTTGGAAGCTTCTGATTTGTTTAGATTAAAGAATTTGTTTCACGATTTTTATGGGAGACATGGAGAGAGTTTTTAATTCAATGACTAATCTTAACCAAGAAAACCTGTTTAATAATGTACAAAAACATGTTCTTTAAGAAGTTAACATAAACTAAATTGTCTCAGCAATAAAGCGAAAAATTATTTAAAAAATGGTGAAAGGAAGAATCTTGCGGTATACCAAAGCCACGGACGAACAAGGGTTCTTCTGTTTGGGTATATTCACATGGTTTTTGCACGGCATAAGCATGAAAATATCTATTCGGTTATCTGACTAGATCCATTGGATAACAACCAAGGATACGAATGAAACTTGAGAATTCCTGCAAAACCGAAAGGCAAGAATCTTTAGAAACCGGTTAGGACTTGGCGAAAAAAAAAACACTCGGAGTTTTGCAAGAATTGGGACCTGTAGATGACCAAGGGCGTGCTGCGCACTCGTTTCAGCCATGGAAGCTTCAAAATCAATGTAGAATAAGTAATCAAAGTACCTGTCATCAATCATCATCATCATCACAAAACATTCACTCAACTACTTCTCAAAACAAAATGTGTTCATTCATGTTCTTGTGTTAGAAAAATACTTACTTTGCACTTCCATTGTTAGAACCATCAACTACTCTCAGCGGTCTTCTTCTCTGCGGACGACTTTCTATCTAAAAAGAGAGCGAAAATCACTGTCATATATTCCTATTTTCTCAATGAAATATTATACAAACTTTCCTCGGAGCTTACCTTGGATAAGTTGATGCTTCTTAAAGCAAAAACAGCCAAGGCCTTGAACAGCACACCAGGACCTTCTTCAAGCGAGAACACAATACTCGTCTGAGAGAGAAACAGAAGCATTACTTTTATGAAACTGTAAGTTTCAGTAGATTTAGGTGGTACATATAAAGATGTGATTTTTTGCCATTACCTTATATGGTCGATCTGTTCTTGGGATCACAGGCTCTCTCGCAAGTATCAGAAAGCGAGTCACATTGTTGGCATCATCCTGAAAATTGATATGTTTAATCACATTCCTTCTATTTCGTAAAGCATTTAACTTTCTTCCCAATGAAGAGCATTTCGTCGGAAACAAATCTATCAGTAAAGTTGAGGATGGAGACTTTACTTACTTGGATGTTCTCAGCAAGAATATCTAGACCATATATATTTGCAGCCCGTACACTCGCGATTGCTCCAATGTCCCTCTTGCCGCTTGAAGAAACAGTCTGAAGAAACGTTTTAATGCTTTGATTATTTCAACGTATAAAGCCTGAACTGAACTAAAAAAGGTTATCTTGAGCTAATACCTGAGCAGCAGTAGCAGCGTCTTTTGCAGAAACTCTGTGTATGCCTAAATCGTTAAGTGAATTCATACATTGATCAAGCGCCTGGAGAGAAAGAAACAAAAAGAATACTCAAAATCAGTGAACCTAGAAGCGCCTGAAGTAAATGAAGGCAGGAAAAACAGAAGAAGAACCTGAGGATGGCTTAGAACGCATTTGATATCTTCTTTCTTAACACCAGGCACTCCTAAGAGACAATGATTCACAGGCAATTGGACTTCTTGGACAATGTGAAGCCTATGACGAAGAAGCAAATCATAATTACGGTGGATACTTCCACCTACTGAGTTCTCGATCGGTAATACAGCTTTATCCACCAACCACAGCTCAACAGCCTGAAGAATCAATCATATGAAAACAGTAAAGCACCATACTTTTATTTTATGTGTGTGTGTGAATATGTTAGAGGTGACAGATATATCAAAACCTGGAACGCAGTTTCAAACTGTTCACACGGCACAGTTTCACAGTTTGGATATGCTTTTAGTGCTGCTGTCTCGCTATATGCACCTGGTATGCCCTGCAATTGGAGTGTATGTAAACAACAAGCAAACAAAAGATAGAGAAACACATCTATGCAGTTAGGTGAGGAAAGTGATAATTCACCTGGAACGAAATTCGCATTTTCGAATCGTCGCCAGCAGAAGAGTAAAGACTGTTTGCAGTTAGAGGTTCTGTAAATCAACTTTAAATGTTAAGGCTTGCAATGGGCAGAGATTTTGAAAAAATAATAAGATCGATGATAACAACAATATGACAGACAATGTATTGATCTACTAATGAGACTACACAACAAGAAAGATTAAACCTGACACACCAAACGCAGCTACTAATATGGAAGAAAAAATCTAGAACTAACAAAACATATCAAGTACTTCATATTTAATGCAGATCGATACACGTGGTATGTCGTGATTCAAATGATCATGATTGATCCATTTATGAGACTACAGGACAGAGAAGATCGATTCTGAAACATCAAATGCAGCTACTAATATGCCAAAAGAAGAATCTAGTATTAAGGGGACATATCAAGTACTCCAATTTGTAGCAAAGCCCTATGTCGCAATGCAGATGACAAATATTGATCCATTTACAAGACTACACGACATGAAGATCGAATCAGAGACATCAAATGCAGGTACCGATATGGCAAAAGAGAATATTCTATCGACAAAACACATTGACTACTCCATTTTCAAGCACTGATACACGTGAAGCAAAGCCCCATGTCACAATGCAAATGACAATGACAATGATTGATCCATTTACGAGACTAAGAAAGATCGAATCTGAAAACGTAAAGTGCAGTTACCAATATGATCAAAAGAAGGAATGTAATGTCAAATGACATTTACCATTTCTTGGAATCAAGAAAGCGACATAGGCTACAAACATTAGTAATGTCAAGGCACAATTTGGCAGTCATTTCAATTGTGATCACATATAGCATAAACTAGCAAAGGTTTTCTGTAAAACCGTGCAAGGACATGATCATTATTGTCTCTTCTGACAAAATCTAGGCTATTGGTAAGAATGTAAAACAAAGATTCTTGAATGATCCACAACATCTCCGAGCGTATATAAAGCTGCCATGATTTCTCATTTGCTTAATCAAAGGATCATACAAATAAAAATTCAGGTAATTTTGCCCTAAAAATTACAAATTTGAAGTGAATGATCGCATAAACACAAACAACCAATCAACATTTCCACGTGAAACATGTCGATGAAACTGAGAAAGGGGAAGAAAGGGACGAGATTACTCACTAGGAAGCATGCTCAAGTCTCTATGAAAAGTAACAGACTTTGTCTCCTGAGTCAGACCCATGTCGTCAGATGTCTTTTTGAGCTCACTTCCGTACGGAACCTCGCCTTCAATGGCAGTGACGGCTCCCAGGGAAGCTGAGGAGGAGCACTCCCACGTGAAGCAGAAGCGACGGCGTTTGGCGTCTTGGCCCACCAGAGGAGAACGATGAGTCGTTTGGGGACAGACCCAAATGGGGAAACACCTCAGAGCCATAGAAAGTTTGGAGATTTTTTGGACAGACGACGAAATCGGGCAATGTGAGAGAGAGAATTGGAGGAATTAGGTCAACAAAAGTGTCAATCGAAAGATGGGTTTGGTAAGAAAATATAGAGTCAGAGAAGTCAGAAGAAAAAGTGTGGATTTTTTGCCTTTCTGGAAGGTCTTTCTAAGAAGAGTAAACTCGGAAACTCAAGACGGAAAAGGTCCACACTTTGCAAGACGTTACTTACATTCACACACACATATATGGTATTTTTTTTTTTTTTTTTTTTTTTTTTTTTTTTTANGTTGGCCGACAAATAAAGAAGTAAATCTTTCTCTCTCAAAGAGTAAATAGTTTTGCTGACACATGGATATCATGTTGAATAGGTAGACAATGCCAGGAAAAGATAAGAAAAAAAAAAGGAGAGTTTTTTGTCATCATTTTTTTCTTGAGAAATTAGCATCTATAACATTAAAAAAACCCACAATTACCCAAAATTAACAAAGTAACCATATTATTGAAACTTTGACTAGAATATGTATACTACCAACCTTGCCGTTAATTCTCACTGAAAAAAAAACATTTCTTCGTTTTCATATTTTATAAAGTATAGTAATTGGTCACACATTAAATCAAAACGATGAAGTAAACCAATATATTGAATCAACTTTCGTTTGACTAAATTGGTTATCATGACTGCAACTTCGCCATTTTGTTCTCTGCCGTTTTTTTCTCTCCAATAGACCCCTTTTTTTTTTTGAATTTTTCCAACAGAGTTGCGGTAGTTAGCGGTTCATCTTGTAGAATTGGCCGAGCCGCAACTAAACACAAAAATATCTTTAGTTTAAAATTAAATATTATGATTAAGATAATTTCATAGAAACTAAAATAATTTCAGCCGGTGGAGACAGTTGGGTTTTATAAAATAATTTCATATGCATAAAAACTAAGTTGGTTGGTTGGGTTTCTGACAGTAGCCGGTGGAGACGGTTGGGTTGCATAAAATAATTTCATGAAAAAAGTCTCATGATTAGTCCATTAATTCACCTTTGGATATAGCTATGAAAAGAATATAACACCTTTAAACCTAATGATAATAAAAAAAAATTCTAAAAACTGAAAATTAAAATCACTGAAATCTTAAGAATTTTTTTCTGTTTAATTCTATTATTTGGATAAGTTTATAACACTTGAATTTTTTTTTTCTTCAAAATTGTATTTGTAGATGAAATTTTACGGAAGACGTCTGTTTTAAATTTATAATTTTAATTGCCAAAAAATACATATATACCCAATTAAAAAAATACGACGCTAGTTTCGGGCGTCGGGTTCGGATTCGCTGATATCCGAGACAGAGATTAATCGCCGACTGGTGAAGATGTACGACGACGAATCAGCGAAAGTCTCTGACGACGCAGATCGTACGGCTTTCCGGCGAGCAGAGAAAAAATACAAGCTTTACTACGAACAGGATTCTAAGTTCTGTAGGAAGTAAGCCAATTTCCATCTCCTCCGCTTCACTGCGTGGTTTGTTGTGTATCCTTGTCGCTTATATCCACTTCTACTCGCAGGAAGAAGCTACCAAAACCGGTTGATTTGTCGGCGTTGCTCGATTTCAAATTGATTCTACAAAATTTCAACGAGACTGGTGTTTTGCCAGACGGAATTAGGGCTGCGGGAGCTGATTCCCCTGTTTTCTGCATCGAGAATCGCCCCGGTAAGTTAAAAAAATCCCCAAATTTGAAATCATGTGTTAAATTAGGATCTAAAAGACTCAGCTTTTTGCTTGAAAATGTTTGGACTTTGGAATGTTGAAACTGATGGAAGTGAGATTATGATCTCTATTATCATACAGGGTTTTACTTTATCCCTGGTGCATTGAGTTTGAAGGAGCAATGCAAATGGATTAAAGAGAGCTTGACGAATTTTCCGCAGCCTCCGAATCGAACAAACCACAATGCGATTTATGGTCCCATTGCTGATTTGTTTGATTCAGCTAAAGCAAACAAGGTTTTGGTTCAGGAGGATCCTCCTACATCTGAAACTTGCATCGATACCAACAAATGGAAGTTCTGTGATGATGTTGAAGAAGAAGATATTGCGAAAGCTAAACGAAGAAATTGCAAATCAGTTTCAGCTTCAGTTCTTCTAAGGAAGCTTCGATGGAGCACCCTCGGTCTACAATTCGATTGGTCCAAGGTCAAAATCTTGCAACTTGTTTTGATGAAATATTAGCACCTACTGCAACCTAAATGTGGATGCTGATTCTTTCTCCTTTTTTCAGCGCAACTATGATGTTTCTCTTCCCCATAACAACATCCCTGATGCACTCTCTCAGCTAGCTAAGACACACGCCGCCATTGCAATGCCTGACGGGGAGGAGTTCCGTCCAGAGGGTGCGATTTTAAACTATTTTGGCTTAGGTACTGCTCGTATCTCTTGGTTTAAAAAAAGGTTAATCTTGAAAAGATGTTTATGAACTTTGAAAACGTTTTTTGTTAACTCGCTGTTTTAGGTGATACACTTGGAGGCCACCTTGATGACATGGAAGCTGACTGGAGTAAACCCATAGTAAGCATGAGGTATTATCTCTCTGCCTTCTTTCTTACCAAAACGTTTATATTTTTGAAGCGCGGTTGAGTAATTATATTTCCCTCTTACGCAGCCTGGGATGTAAAGCAATATTCCTTTTAGGAGGAAAATCAAAAGAAGATCCTCCTCATGCTATGTATCTCAGAAGTGGAGATGTTGTACTAATGGCTGGAGAAGCCAGAGAATGCTTTCACGGTAACTTACTCAAGAAAGGATCCCAAAATTCTCATATTCTGTCACTGCTTGCTTGGTCTAAGATATATATATACCGATGATGTTGCAGGTGTACCTCGTATCTTCACAGATGAAGAAAATGCGGAAATTGGCGCACTTGAATCAGAACTGTCCCTTGAAGGTGGACATTCTTTTGCAGAGTACATCAAAACTTCGAGGATCAATATAAACATTAGGCAAGTTTTCTGAGTTGCCTGATAGCAAAAGAATCAGTGCCAGAAGATTTGCGAAGCATCCCCTTCTTTTCTTGTTTGTTGCAATATTTTTGTTTTCTATCTTCTTAAGGCCGTAGAAGCTCTTTATTCTTGTAGGATTCAACAAGAATTTGAGTTAAGATTCATACAATGGCGGATCAATTTCTGCTGAAATTTTTGAGGATGTTTAGGCTGTTGTTAAAAAAAACAATTTGTATAATTATTTCCAAAAAGGGGACATCATTTTTTTACAAATCATATCGTGTATTGGAAGTAGAAAACAAATCATTTGGGTGTATGTCATGTCTATAAAGTTTATACTTTATGTGTGTATAAAGTTTATACTTTATATATATAGTTATATCATAAACAAAACTAAATGTCTAGATTATTTGCTAGACGTAGGAATGCTCTGTTCGTCTCTGAAGAAGTTTTGCGGATCAACGGCAGTTTTCACTTTAACCAACCGATCGAAATTCTCTCCAAAATACTTCCTCCCGTAAACCTCTGCCTCTCTGTAACTGTTGGGGCCATGTGTGTTAATCCCAATATCCAAATCCCTGTAGTTTATATACGCGTGTCTAGGGTTCTTGGTCACGAAAGGAGCCATGTAGCTGTAGAAGCTTCTCGTCTGCTGCAAGAAACTGCTCTCAGCTTCCGTTCCCGGGTCTTTCCAGTTCATCGAATGCTGGACCTTGTAAAGCTTCTTCCTGTGCGGGAATGGAGTCTCCGTCGTCCCCACCTCGCTCATTCTCCCTCCGTAAGGGTTAAACACCAGACCGATCTTACCGACTTCGATCATCTTCTTCACCAAGAAGTCTAGCCCGTCTTTCGTGATCTCCTTGTCCACGAAATCCGATTTCCGCTTCAAGAAGGACGCCGTGTCCGGGTTTCGGTCCAGAAGAATCTCCGGTTTGACCTGCGTGGCGTTCTCGTTGTTCGCCCACCATAGCACCGACTGGATCCAGGTGAGCTCCGTGCAGTTCTCCTTCTTCAAACCTAGCTCGGGGAAGTCTTTGGTTAGCAGAGAGAAGACGTCGTTTGAGTTTCCCAAGTACAGAGCCACCACGGATGCTCTCACCGTCTGCTGCTTGTTTCGCGTCACCGGCTGTAGCAACAGCCTCATGAACAGGCCTGGGTCGGTTTTGGGCGCGACGAATTGCCATTTGTGGACCATTTCGAGGGCGCCCTCGTCAAGGTGTTTCTCCACTCTGAAAACGGTGACGGTGGGTGGGACGGGGACGAGTGTGATCTTGAAAGCTAAGATCACGCCGAAGCTCGCGCCTCCTCCGCCTCTGATCGCCCAGAAGAGATCTTCTCCCATTGATTTACGGTCGAGGAGACGTCCGTTGACGTCGACGAATTTGGCGTCGGTGACGTAATCGACGGAGAGTCCGTATTTTCTGATCATGTTTCCGTAACCTCCGCCGCTAATGTGACCTCCGGCGCCGACCGTGGGGCAAACTCCGGCGGGGAATCCGTGCGCTTTGGTTTTCTCCCAGATCCTGTAGTAAACCTCGCCGAGCGTAGCGCCGGCTCCGACCCAGGCGGAGTCGCCTTCGACGGTGATGTTACGGAGGACTGACATGTCGAGGACGAAGAAAGGGACGTGAGAGACGTAGGAGAGGGCTTCGTAGTCATGGCCTCCGCTCCGAGTTCTGAGGTTGATGTTTAGCGATTTGGAGCAGACGACGGCGGCTTGGACGTGAGCCTCGGAACGCGCCGCGATTACGATCGCTGGTTTGGGAGTCGCGGTAGTGTTGTAACGCGCGTTTCGGATGTAAGCGCGTAGGGCGGGGGTGAAAGCGGCAGCGGTTTGTGGTAAAACGACGTCGGATAGGGAGTTAGGAGGAGAGCTTGTTTGGTTTGTGAAACATTGGAGGAAGTTTTGGTAGATGGAGTTCGAAGAGTCAACGGCAGCATAAGTGCCGGAGACGAAGACCAAGAAGAGGAAAGCTAAACAGAAGAGTTTCATTGTTAACCAAAAGATCTCTCTTTGTCTTTGTGAATTGAAAAGTTTTGGGTTGATGTATATATAGCTTTCAAATGGAGTCTAATTTTTAGCTATAATTCTCAACTTTGGCCATTATTAGGATTCGTTAGTAAATAGTCAAGGTTTTTCTTAGTTTTTTTTTTTTTTTTTGGAGAAAGGGTTTTAAATAGTCAAGATTTAAATATGGTCAATTTGTAATTTTCTATTATCCGATGATAACTGATTTGAAGAAAGTATTTATAGTTAAATATGACATGGTTGTAAATTTTGGTGTTTTTATAGTGTTTGTTAGATTTTGATTGACAAAAATGAAAACAAAATAAACGAGGCGCTACGTATGAATTGAATGAATAACATGTACACCACGAGTTATAACTTTGAACACAAATGCACACAACTCAAAAAGACAGTGGATTTTTCAAATTAAAGAAGCGCCTAAGTTCATATATTTTGCTCACTACTCTCAAATTATTTTAACGTGAATCATAAAGCACTGTCTCAAGCTGCATGCACCAATGTTATGTATATGCATAAGCACTGTCTCAAGTTTGATTTTAAGTCGCATGTTAAGCTTTGAATATCTAGCTAAGTTCTTTGTGCGTTTAGTGCTCAGAGATTTTTTCCTACTTGAATGCTTAAATTTTAGAGAGATCTACGTTCGATTGGCATGTTTAATTAGGGTTTATAAATATGTTTTGTCCGCAAACATAGAAAAGTAGGATTTAAATGGGTCCAAAACTGCGTTCACCATCTTCTAAGGATGAAACGATTAAAAGCATGACTCAGTTATATTTGAGTATCATCAAATAAGTAACAAGAATAATTTTTACAAGTACATAAAATCAATTATGATTTTAGCATATAAGTATATATTTTACATCTTTGAGGATCACACATTATTATAGTAAGAGCTTATGGCCAATCGTAAAGCTTCTGAAGATTAAATTTCACTAAAGTATTATGATAGATCCCATCATCTCTAGCTATATAATTGTAGGAGCCTCCATGGGGTATCATACCGTCTTGTACGTAGGCGTCAAACGTCTTATTTATCATATAATCAGGTCCTTTGCTCAGGGTGCACCAGAATCGTGTGGTTCCCCAAAAGTTATCCTGGAAACTGAAATCGTAGTCTTTTCCCCCCGGTTCTAGATATTTGTCACCCATATTGTCGTCCTTAGACTTACAATGTACCTTGAGCCATTTCTTGTGATCAAGGTCATTCCTGAATAAGAGTGTGGTCTTTAACCCATATGCATTGTCAATCATGCAAAGGGCACAAACAAATAGAAAGATTGAGATATTTTTCATTTTTTTCTTCTTCAATATTCTTTCTAGATGTACTTTAGACTATAAAATTATATCTTGTTTTTATAGTTTACGGTATCCCACAATATGTAATTTTATACACACATATGCATTGCTATTATTGAATTTGCATTTTCTTCTTGATCTATTCTTAGAAGTTTTTCTAATAATAATTGAGGTATACAAATCTTTTTGATCGAAACAATAGATTTCTGGTGAATTGTAAAAAAATTATGTGGTTTTAGACCTTTTGGAAAATATCTGCAGGTTCGTTTTTGCAAAATTTCTGAAACACATGTTATAAGGGTACCAAGAGAATGTTATGTGGCCTCCAATAACATGATCGATGTACACAGAGAAGCGTTATATTCACTTGTTTTTTTCTTCTACTAAATATCATCTGATGTAGGGCACAATTAACTAAACTAATTGCATGGTTTCAGTATCGACATCGTATCCACGAATTTGTCTGAGATTGAACACAGTTNTTCTTGAGAGATTTTTTCTCAAAAATAAAGAAAATGTTCTTGAAAGATTAACATAAATTTCAGGATGCTAAAATGGATGACAAATCCTGTCTAATAGCTTCAATGATGATCATTCATAATATTCTATTGAAATGAATTGAAACAAGAAAAGCATGCATGAAAAAAAGAGAGTATATTTGAATATCATCAAATAAATAATAATAATAATTTTCACAAAGATATCAAATCAGTTATGATTTTAGTACGTATATATGTTTTACATTTCTGAGGATCACGCATTTGAGTTATTTAATCTCTGCGGATCAATCACATATTTTTAGTAAGAATTTAGTTCCAATCGTACACCTTGCGGAAATGGAAGTTCTTTAAGGTGTTGTGATAGATCCCATCATCTCTAGCATCGTAATTGTAATAAGTCTCATGAGGTTTCGAGCTATCCTGTTTATAGGCGTCAAACGTCTTCCTGATCTTATAATCAGGTCCTTTGCTTAGGGTGCACCAGAATCGTGTGGTTCCCCAAGAGTTATCGTTGAAACTGAAATCGTAGTCATTTGGACTCCTCGGTGGTAGAAATTTTTCACCCAAATCGTCGTTTCCGGACTTACAGTGTACCTTGAGCCATCTCCCGTGAGCAAAGCTGTTCCTGAATGTGAGTCTGGTCTTCTGCCCCCCATATGCTTTGTCAATCAAGCAGAGGGCAAAAACAAATAGAAAGATTGAGATGTTTTTCATATTTTTTTTTCTTTCTAGATGTTTTATATATTTTTCTCTTGCTTTTTCTTGTTTAAAGTCCCCCCACAATATATACACATATGGATTTGCTATTTTTAAATATCCGTTTTCGTCTTGGTCTATTTTTATAACTGGTTTCTAAATGCAAATTGTTTTCACCATAAATCTATTGCTTTAATAGAGAAGTTATAAAAAAAGACTATTGCTTTGGTGAAAAACGATTTGAAACGATTATTATGCTTTAATAGAAAAGTTATTAAAACGATCTGAAACACTTCTAATGTAGGTTACCAAAAGAATATTATGTTCAATAGAATGATGTACACACAGAGACTGAGAGAAGCTTTACTCACTCTCTCTTTTTTTGGGAAATTATCTTATATATAATTGGAGAGTTTTATCTCCATAGGTATCTACATCAGCAATTTTAACATTAAATTGTAATTAAATTAAGCATTTAATATATATCAAATTATATTAACTGTTACTTTTATTTAACATTTAAATTGATTTGTAATGATATACAAAAAAAATGTAACAAAATACATAGGAAAAAGTATTTGTTATCATTTTAGTATAAACTAAATGAAAATTATATTTAATGAAAGGATAATATAGTTATTTTGTAGAAAAACTTGTATTTATATTTTTCATATTTAAAATGTTTAATGTATTTGAAAGTTGAAGTATGTATAATGTTTATAATATAAATTTACAAATTGAGAATATATAAAATGTGTACAAAGATAAAATTAAATATATAACAATATAGATAAATAACGATGAATGAAAATAAAATAAAATATAGAGACTAAATTATTGTAAATAGCAGATAATAAGTGAAAAAAAAAAGAATGTTAGGAGACTGAAAATTTGAAATAAGAACAATAATAACAAAGTTTTCATGAAATATCTTTACAAATTATTATATATGTATTTTTGTTCTCCTGTTTAAATATACAATAGCTAGAGATCAATTTAATTATTTAATCTTTAATGAATAAACTATTAAACTAAATAAAAATACTGAAAATTAATTATAATTTTGAAATTGTTATTGATTAGGTTCCGCGCAACGCGAGTTCATTTTCTAGTAATAGATAACCGTAAAAAATGGGAAATTTATCTAGTCATATTGGACGTTTGGCTAGAGTATTTCTTGTGATCAAGGCTATTCCTGAATAAGAGTGTGGTCTTTAACCCATATGCATTGTCAATCATGCAAAGGGCAAAAACAAATAGAAAGATTGATATATTTTTCATTTTTTTCTTCTTCAATTCTTTCTAGATGTTTAGACTCTAAAATTATATCTTGTTTTTCTAGTTTACAGCAAATCTTGGTAGGTTATGCTAACTATTTTTAATTGTTATGAGGTTATTTGAGCAAATCACCCTAGTTTTCTTATAATAGTTGAGGTATACAAATCTTTTTGATCGAAACAATAGGTTTATGGTGGATTAGGAAAAAAAAAAAAAAAAAAAAAAAAAAAAAAAANTCAGTATCGACATCGTATCCACGAATTTGTCTGAGATTGAACACAGTTGAATTGTAAAACACCACATTAACAAAATTATAGTCTTGAAAACTAGTAATGTATGTTCTCTGTAAGTAGTTATTGTAATCCGTTAAAGATTCTTGAGAGATTTTTTCTCAAAAAATAAAGAAAATGTTCTTGAAAGATTAACATAAATTTCAGGATGCTAGTGGATGACAAATCCTGTCTAATAGCTTCAGTG
>OVBJ01002835.1:0-15090 GCA_900406535.1 Noccaea bulbosa
ATCCACTTGTCTAGGTCCACCTTAGAACCTTCTCCAGGTTCACCTTAGGACATTCTCCAGGTCCACTTTCCGAACCTTTCTCTAATACCATTTGGGAGGAGCCCAAAGACAAATCCGTGCGGGCTTTGCCACTTGGGCCCAAAGCGGACAATATCATACTAGTGGGGGANTAGAGACAACAGACGTAAAAGTTCTTGAAGTTGAGTCAAAGCTTGAGGCTTTTGAAGCGAATGAATCAGCTTCAGAAGTTGAGGTAAAGGCAGAGGAAACCTCTGAGTTTGAGCTCCAAGTCAAGCTGGAGGAGAAAGCTGATGAAACAAAGTGTCTGGAGGAAGTTGTATTGATAAGCCAAGATTTGGTGTCTGAGGCCAAGAAGGAGACTGAAGAAGTTGCTACTTCATCTCCCGGTGATTTCATTGATAAGATCAGTTCCGAAGCAAAGCATGTAGAGGAAGAGGCATCAAAGGAGGAAGAAGTAAACAAGCTTGTTGAAGAAGATGAGAGTATCAAGGTAGGTACTTTGAAACAAACTCTATATACTGAATCAAAAGAGAAAGAAATTGCAGATGCATTAAAAACAGAAACAGAGGTTAAAGAAAGCCAAGAAGAACAAGTCAGAGAGGAAGAGGTTGGTGCTAAGCCAAAGCATGCAAACAATATTATATCCAAAGTAAAACAGTCTCTTGTTAAGGCAAAGAAAGCAATCACTGGAAAATCTCCAAGCTCGAAGACTATTTCAACTGAAGCCGATGAAGAAATCAAAATCAAATGATGAAACTCTCTACATAATATTATTTGAAGAATTTTATTCGTTTTGATTTTAATTAAAACTCTTTCGTTTTTATTTATTTTTATTGACAAGTTGTTGTGTTCCTATCACACTAGTAGTGGCCTTTTCTTATGTGTGCGTGGTAACTTTATTCTCTACATGACAGTTTCTTTTTCCATCTCAAAAGCTCTCTTAGTCTCTGATAAGTGGGTTTAGGCCATTTTCCCCACAACATTAGCAATTAAGAACTCTAAAACATTATTATTTTACAATTGCCCGATCAGTCTTAGCAAAAACAAATAATGTTGAGGTTCAGCATATATGTGTGGTTTATAATTCTATGTGTCACAATCTAAAATTAACTCGAAAATTAGTTTTTACAGTGTCATAACCTAAATAATGTAAATTATTATATGTGAGTCCACCGCCGGCCCGACACTGTTAAAGTTGCAACCTAATACAATCCAACCCCTTTGATGTATCACTGCCACTATACCAACATAGGTTGTTGGTGAGATTCGAACCTGAGACTTCACCTTTTAAGTAGCCTTCCCCACCGGAAGCTACCGTCAATTGATCTTGGTCTGCAGCCCTAACAATGCCAGGTCGGCGGTGGGCCGGTGGGCCGGGCTGTTACAAATATAATTATGTATATTATAAATATGTAAATTATCATATGTGCCATAAACAGTCCTGACTTAGTTTTAGAAAATGCCTTAGGCAAAAATAATAATTTTGGGCCTTTTGTAGTGTAATTTTTTTTTTGCCTAAGAAAATCAAAAAAAAATTAAAATGAGTCTATGGCAATCGTCCACCTTGCCATGGGTAAGAGCCGGGTCTGGCCATAAATTATCTTACGTGTCTTACTTGCATTTTTCTTGAAGATAAGATTTACACGTTGTATCATGATCTAAATCAATGATAAATTAGAATTTGTTATACGTGTCACATCTTTATATAATAAGATATATCAAGAATTTAAGTTGGAATATCCATTCAACAAAATACCTTCTTGTCAATTTGCTGTTAACAAATTAGCAAATTGACATTTATTTATAAAAATCAGTCTTGCCATCCAACAAATTTTCCCCGACTAGAGTATCGGTCAAATCAACTGTACCTCAAAATATGAAGTCTTATTTTCCATTTTTCGTTTAGATATTATAAGCTGTAATAATTCCTGGTTAAAAAAGAAAAGAAATAAAAATACTGTATTTCCACAATTAGCTGGAAGTGAAATGAATAATATATTTTCCTCAATATATGCTAGCTGTTGTTAATACCCAAAAAGGTGTAATACATGCATGTCTTTACAAATTACCCCTGAAATTAATTGATTACCATTTTATATACAGTCATCATATGTATACGTATACATGCATTACATTTTTATGACACAACAATCATGTATAAATATTAAACGGCCAATCTTACCCATATCATAATACTTTCATCTTTCAATTCACAAAGATAACGATGGGGAGGTCGCTGGTGAACATAGGGTTAATGGCCAATCCAACATCAAGGAAACTAACATTCAAGAAGAGGTCCGGAGGGCTCATGAAGAAACTCGAAGAGCTGACGACACTCTGCGGCGTCCAAGCTTGTGCTGTCCTCTTCAGTCCGTACGAATCCAACCCGGTGGCTTGGCCGTCAAGGGGAGGGGTTGGAAAGGTGTTTTCGGAGTTTATGGAGATTCCGATGATGGAACGGACCAACAATATGATGAATCAAGAGAGCTATACGCGGCAAAGGATAAACAAAGAGGAGGAGCAGTTGAAGAAGCTGCGTGACGCGAACCGAGAGTTTGCGATAAGAGAGCTTATGCTCCATTGTCTCAAAGGGAAGATGATGATGGAGCATTATCATTACAATCCAAGTGTTGTTCAAGATCTGCGTTCTCACATTGATAGCTATCTCAGTGAGCTAACTTGCAGGATCAAGATCCTTACGGAGAACGATGAGTCTTCTTCCCTCCCTCCTTTCCCTCTTGTTGCTGTTGCGGATGCGGCTGCAGTAACTATTAATCAGCAAGAACCGGTTCAGTTCCAAGATCCGGCTAAGTTCTATGGTCATACTCAACATCAGAAGATGAATCAGCAGCACCCGGTTCAATACAAAATTGTGAATCAGCAAAACCCGGTTCAGTTCCAAGGTCCGGCTAAGTTCTGTGGTCATACTCAACATCAGAATATGAATCAGCAGCACCCGGTTCATCAATACCAAAATGTGAATCAGCAAAACCCGGTTCAGTTCCAAGACCCGGCTAAGTTCTATGGTCATACTCAACATCAGAAAATGAATCAGCAGCACCCGGTTCAATTCCAAGATCCTACTGATTTTTTTTGCTTGAATAATACAAATTCGAACCAGAGCACGATTCATGGTTTGAATCACAATCTGAGCCAGAACTCGAATCAGTTTCCGAATCAACTAGAACCGTTGATGGATTTCTTGATGGGTTATGCTGAAGAGCATGCAAGCATTCCTTCCATGGACGGCAACCCCTACCGCTACTACCAACTATCGGCCGCTGATCTCGCTAGCACCAGTCACACTCACATGCCTTCCACCACCACCGCCGCTAGCACCAGTCACATGCCTTCCACCACCACCGCCACTGCTGATCTTTTTGCCCCTGACATCAACGACTGGTTTTGAGTGAAGTGTTTTGCTTGTTTGCATTTGTTGTTACTCCATCGTTTTAAAAGACAAATATTTTTATATGATGTCCTTTTTTTAATATTAAGTTGTTGTAATAATATTTAAAGGTTCCGCCTTTAAATTAATTTTATTATTTCTATTGTTTGGTAATGTATTTGCGTTTTGTTGTAATAATATTTAAAGGTTCTGCCTTTAAATTAATTTCATTATTTCTATTGTTTGGTAATGTATTTGCGTTTTAGCCCTATTTGAAGAAATTTCATTTTTTAAAAAACTAGTGTCAGTTTTTTTAACTGTCTATAAAATTTCAATGAATATGTGAATTAAATCGATACAGTAGAACAAATGTGCAAATCAAAACGTTAAAATGGTTTAAAAGTCTCTAGTACATGTTTGTGATTGTTAATAGTTGCATCCACTGAAAATCGATTCAAGGGTCGTACTAAATTCGAAAACAATGATCCAAAACATCTCTAAAGAGGGAAACCAAAGCTAGATATCTACTCAAGGCACAACATAAAGTCTCTCTCTCTCTCTCTCTCTCTCCCATCCCTATTACTCTTTGAATTGCCATTCTCTACGGCACATGGGGCAATGAGCTTGGCTCGTCTGTGAATTAACCCATTTCAATATACAATGGAGATGAAATGAATGGTTGCAAGCTCCCCAAACTACACATTAACCGTAACGGTCCACACATAAGAACGTACTAAACAAGGTTATCATCAAACATCACACTGAGTAGAGACGTGAAAAGAGAGGAACTTACTTAGAGGGCAATCATCTCCAGGGAGTTTGCAGTCAGGACAACAACCGTCGAATGGCATTCTACATATCCCACATGTCTCATCTTGAGCATCCCATGTCCATGATGCAACCGCATGCCATCTTCAGTTTTTCACAATGTAAGAGTTCAAGTGTTGGAATTGAGAAATGCACATAATACGTGAAATAGTGTATCAAAGGAACTTACTCTGTTTTTCGAAGTCCAGAGACATAATAGCACTGAGAGTCAAGAAAAACACAGAGTTCATTTGAAATAAAATCCTCCTATATGCAAGCACACTGAGCTAATCTTAGTCTACCCTATATGAATCAGTTGAGAGTTGATAACAAGAATCTTCATAGAAAAAATATTAGAAAGTCCATCAAAATCAATACTCAAAATTGAAATCCATGGAAGCTATAACTAGTCATGAAAGCTAAGCTGCATCTAAATAAATCATGTTTTGAACATCTAAGAAACTTTTGATCCATGATAAGCAAAGAAAATGAAGTAGAAGGATACGCAAAATCTTGACTTTCATGGCTTCCTCCTGATAAAACAAAAGAAAACTTATATCAGCTTTACAAAACCCAAAACATAATACACAAAGACAAGTTACTAAACACGAGATAGAACTGAGAATTTAACTATAATGTCATAGGAACGAAAAAGACAAGAATATTTTTTTTGTTTAAAACTCACATTTGGCAAAGAGATTACAAAACACAAAGAGTGGATGTATATATCATTTTCTGGCACAAAGGTTCATGCGTTTCAAATCCAGACGTTAAGATTTAATCAAAATCAAGTAAACCAAAGAAACCAAAAGACGATGACACGATAAAGAAAATCTGTCTCTGACCTTGATTTCTATCAGACATTTAATCGAACAACTGGTAGGCCAAAAACCAAACTTTGGACCATTTGTATGCTTTGAACCATTGGACTAAATCTATGGAATGGAACCGAGCTCGCTTGGATTCTCAGATATTAAGAAGAACATCGGTAAAGTAACATCCCCTTCACAGAACGTAATACTAAACTCTAAACCTAATACTATCAGGGTTTGATCGTCTGAGAACATAGACGCAATACATTCATAGAATCAAATGCTATCTGATACTTTCATAGTTGAGATTCCAGAATGGAACAGATCATATTTACATTACCAAAGAGACGTATCAAGAGAACGGAAGAAAGCAATCACAAAACTGAAAGACACAAATAATTTGCAAAAACTCACCGGCGATGACGGAAGCGAAATGCGACGGGGAAGCGGCGAGAAGGAAACGGCAAACGTGAATTCATTAACTTATATGGGCTTCGAACTAAGTTGGGCTTCAGATAAAGTTGAGCTAAGGACCCAACCCATATGTGCTCTGTTTTTTTTTTTTTTTTTTTTTTTTTTTTTTTTTTTTTTTTNTTTTTTTGTTAAACAAGAAAAGTAGAAAACTACCTTCTGGATTTTCATATTAGGAATAGCTAAAAATGAAAAAAGAAATAAAATCCCTTTTAGATATCTACCATATTATAAAGTAAGTCCTTCTAGATATCTACCATTTATATACTATATACAAACTATTTACTAAATTGTGTATGTTATATGTAATATTTTCCATATAAATCATATTTTATTAACTTAAAGAGATGCTTTTCCACGTATAAGATATGAGGGGTGGTTAAACTGGTTATTATTACTAATGAAATATAATCCTTAACATATATTTTTGAACTTTGCCAATCAGAATTCAGCACCTATATGCCAAGCTGCCAATTAACTTTGATGATATCAGCAATATTTGGTTATGAACCTGCAACTATACTCCACAACTGAATGCTAAATTTACTTCCAGATAACAATATTGTTTTCCAGTAATTTGTTTCCCATTGTAATATCCCTTAAAAGGTATGTATGATATATGTTTGTATTTAGATAATATATATCTCCCTAAATTTAATTCAAGCATTGGTATAAATATATGTAAACAAATAGTCCATTTTCATACAGAAACAAACAAAAAAGTGAAAAACAAAAAGAGTCATGACGAGACAGAAAGTGAAAATGGTTTTCATAGAAAACGACTCAGCAAGGAAATCAACATTCAAGAAAAGAAAAAAGGGAATATTGAAGAAAGCCCACGAGTTAGCAACTCTCTGTGACGTCCCGATCGGCCTAGTCATCGGAAGTCCGTACGACTCGACCCCGGAGGTGTGGCCATCGAGAGAAGCGATGGAAAAGGTTCTGTCCCAGTGGAAGACGTTGTCGGCCATGGACAAGTCCAAGAAGATGATGAACCAAGAGTCCTTTCTCCGACAGAGGATCAACAAAGCAGTCGAGTCCTGTAAGAAGCTGCGTAAGGAGAACAAAGAGTTGGAGATGAAAGAGGTTATGTTCGATTGTCTTAAAGGCAAAACTTCTCCATCTCGTGTTGACCCGAGTAATCTTCGAGATTTGGGTGGTGTCATTGAACAGCATCTCAAAGATCTTAATCGTAGGATCGAGATTCTTAAGAAGAACGATGAGCCATCTTCCTCCTCTGTTCCTGCTGTTGCTACTACAACAGCATCTTATGTAATGCCTGTGGTTGAGATGCCGTCTTCTTCTTCTTCGGTTGGATTTTACGATAGGATCCGAGAACGAATTGAAACTAATTTGAATAAAGAGACCAGGAAGGACTTGGATTTGAACCAGAAACAGTGGTGAGCAAGATGGATTGATGTTTGGAGAACACTTGTGAACATTGTGAGCAAGTCTTTCATCGTATGTTAAAGTTTTCGTCATTTTAACTACCAATTAATATATTATATTTGATTTCTCCTTTTGTTTTAGTTTCATGTTTTCATTGGTTTGCATGGTGTAGTTGTATCTTATGTTGAATGAAATTTTATTTTCTCTAGTTGATTAATGTTTTCTCCTGGATATCATATTGTTCTCCTTATCCAAGTATTCATACTTATATAGGAGTTAAAACTATTTGTAATTAACTAAAGAAACTTTGAACTAACACCAATATTCAGAGCTGGCCTTGAATTTTAGAAGGCCGCAACCTTAAAATATAAAATGGACCGTTTTGTTTTTAGAGAAAACGTCAAAAAGAAATGAGAAAGAAACTTAAACACTCAAGTGTCTAAACTCATGGTCTCTTAGTATGGATTATGGAATAACTAGACTAAAGACACATTCTAATAAGAGAGATAGAGAGAGCCGAGATTTAATGTATTAAACTAGGATCGCATGCGCTTGCTTTGCTTGGATTGGGACACACCAGATTGAATCAAATTAAATATAAAATATGTTTTGTTCAGAATCCTTCATTTGAACTAGCAACGGATTCAAATGTTCGATTTAAAACCTCTAATTTCAGTTAGAGGTTTTATGTAATTAATTATAAATATCAAAATTATATTAAAAAAAAATTGAACTATCTAGTTTTTGTTTGATGAAAAAAAAAGTCGAGAATTTGAACTCGTGAATTGCTTCCATCGTCCTCTTTTTTGCTTTGCTTTTTGTATTACTACGTTTGGTTATCAAAGATCAACATGTTAGACATTAACAAAGATCAAGATGTTAGTCCTTCACAAACAAACAAAATGAACATGTTACAAACGTACGTTAGTAACATTTTTTTTTATTCGAAAGAAATTGTTGATCGGTTAAACTCACGTGAATGCATGCTGATCTTTCAACAACAAATTCTTGCAAGATTTTGGTTTCTTTTTTGCTTTTACACACTGTCCGGTAGAATTTTTTATTCCGATCCTTAGCTTTATTCATCTAATTATTAAACTCCTATGATTTTGGCAAATTAAAGAGATACCCCAAAACGAAAAGAAATCAAATAGCAGACAAAAAGTGAAAATGGAAATAAAAATATAGAAGAAAAAGGAAGAGAGATTTTAGATGGTTGGTTCTAATACGAAAGACACGAAGGAAGTCATGTCTTGTCTATTTTGACAGAAAGTGTTTCAAAGCCAAATTGATGGGCTTGACTTGATCTTGATCTAATCATGAATCTGTTTCTTCAGAACAATTTATACACAATTATATTGCCTACTTATACTCTAGATTGTCTTTTGCTACTTGTAGGTCTAAGCATAAATAAACCCTACTGAAGAATCTTTAGACGAAATCTTGAATCAGAAGATAGCACTATTCTTGGATGATTATGTGTGTGTCTTGGTTTAGAAAAATGTGATGTGTTTTGAACGGATGGTCAATAGCATAGATCAAGAAATTACGTTACTATTCTGTGTTGGTATTGATTTAAGGAAAATTTGGCAAAATATACAGAAATGAAATACTCTTTTGACTCTTTGTCCCATTACACATTTTTTGCTAAACTTTGTCCAATTACTGTTTTTAAAGTTATTAATCCAATTTTGCCCTCAATCCTAATTACAACCCCTTAATTAATTAAAATAAAATAGATATGTATATTAATTTTTTTGGGCAAAGAAAATAGATATATGCCGATCACGACATTCCACGCTTCTCCCTTTCTTTTTCTTCTTCTTCTCTGCTTCTCCTTCTTCTTCTTCTACTTCTCTGCTTCTCTTTCTGGTCAAGACGGAAATATTTCACCGTCTCTTGTTCCGTCAGAACGTCTTGTTCGTCTGTTCTTCCATCCGCTGTCACCGTAAAAAGCTCACTCCTCCTTCCGCACAGCTCTGTTTTCGTCTGCTGCTACTCCACCATTCACATAATCAAGTGAAACATCAGGTGTGTGTTGATTTGGATTTGTTTTGTAGCAATTGAGGATCTGATCTTTGGAATATAATTTCTGTTTTGTAATCCCAAATTGATTTGGGACTTTTGTCTAAAATTGATTTAGGGTTTTACTTTGGAAATTGATTTGGGGCTTTTGTTTGGAAATTGAATATATGTGTTGTCAAGTTTGTTTAACCATCAAATTGAAGTAAATCGATATATGTGGTCTTAAGAAAAGTCATCAGTTTCATAATCAGCTTGAGTTTGTTTCATCATCCACTCCTCTTTGAATAGAACAAGTAACTGATCATAAGTGTGAGTAGTATAATGCAATTTATTTACGCAAGTCATTACTGTTGAAGTATTTCGCTTAATATCTTTTTCATAAAAGAGAGAAGAGACTATTTGCATGCTACGCTAGAAAAAGTAATTAGATTTGTGTATATCCACAGTAAGGATTTAGATACACTTGTATTGCTTCTGTATGTCACATTAGGATTTGTTTAAAAGATATATCACATATGCTTCGTGTAAGTGTTCAAGTTTTGTAAGTTGTTTCATTGCATGTATTACGTTATTGATTTTTATGTTTTCATTATTTCAGGTATGGAAACAGAGTTACCTAAACGATTATACAAGGAAGGGACAGAACCGCAAGTGGTTAAGATTAACAAATGTGCCAAAATGTCGATATTGAAGGTCTTGAAGGAGCATATGGAGGATGAGTTGAACGAAGTAAAGAAGGATCTTGTTTTCGCTCATATCCTAGCTATCTACGACAATCGTTTGACATTTTCAGCGAAATTGGTTCACAGTTTCATGTGTAGGCGGCTTCTCACCTCCAAAAAACATGAGTTGTGGTTTGTGTTTGCAAGGAGGCCTTTGCGTTTTTCTTTGCAAGAGTTTCATGCGGTTACCGGGATCAAGTGCTAAGACGATGGCAACTATGAACTTGGGAAATGGGCTGATGATGGAGGCTTTTGGAGTAAGTTGATCAAGAGAAAGGGAAAGATTTCGATGACGACAATAAGGGAAGAGCATGTACTACAGGCTCACAAGTGGACTCGTTTGGACAGATTGAGGCTGGTCTATCTTTGTGTTATTGCTGGTCTGTTATTGGCAATAGATGAGAAGAGTGAAATATCACCCACATACTTTTTAACAACAAAATATGTCGACCCTTTCAGATTCACAGCATTAACACCCCACTTGCATATATACTCTTTCTGCACAACGTATTGTCCAATATGTAGCATCCGATCGGACCACCATGTAATCGAAGTTGTGCTTCATTGCAAGGATTTCAAAATATGACTTCAAATGTTTTTTGCATATGAAATCTTGTTCCTTCTTCACAGCTTCCATCACAGCGAAAAAAAGAGAAAGAAGAAGAAGAAGAAGATGGAAATCGACGCAAAACAAAAAGACGGCGTCGTGGTGTGATAAGTTGGGAGAAGATAAAGGAAACAAGAATATAGAAAATATTTTAAAATATTTTTTAAGATTTTCGGTAGAATATGTTTTCTACCAAGTGGTAGAAGACAACTTTTTCGCAGAACACGAAGTCTACAAAAGTTAGAAGATTATATCTGTAGTAGAACACAAAATCTACAACCCCGTAAAAGACTGTGTTTCTCGTAGAATACAAATTCTACAACTTGCGAAAACTAGTGTAATATGTAGAACATATTTTCTACCAAATCCACGAAATTAGCAGAACATAGAGTAATCGGTAGAAATTGTATTCTACGACTAGTAGAGGTGTACACAAACGATAGAAATCATATTCTACTAAAGTAGATGTGTGGACAAACGGTAGAAATCATATTCTACTAAAAGTAGATGTGTGGACAAATGGTAGAATTAATATTCTACTAAAAGTAGATGTATGACCAAGAAGTAGAATACATATTCTACTTTGCATTTCAAAATCGGTAGAACTAAACTTCAATATTTTTTCTAAGTATCTTATAAGTAAAACAAAATTGTGAAAAATTGTAAAAAGTCCTAAGATTATTGTTCTGAATTTTTTGAATTTTTTTGAATTTAAAAAATATTTATTTATATGTATTACATATGTTAAGGGTATTAAAGTAAAAAATAGGTAAAAGTCCAAAAATGTGTATTAGGACAAAGTCTTCTTTTTTCCCGTGTATTTTGCCAAATTTCCTTTGATTTAAACACGTAAAAAAGTAACGAATATATATCTTTGTTCAAAAACTAATGACAACATCTACAGAAAAAGATGTCTTAAAAGTTTATAATCTTTACTATCGTTTTGCATTTTTGTGTGTCTTCTTGCAATTTGTAAATATTTACCATCTTTTTCATTTTAGTTAAGTTGTTGAGTATCAAATTATATTTTTTTATACGAGTTTAAACAAAAAAGATAATATACCAAGTAATGTATCCCTAAAACGAAAGATAAAAATGGTCCGTCTGTCTTGACGAAATGTTGTTTTTTTTTTTTTTTTTTTTTTTTTTAAAGCTCTAGACGAAATGTTTGGTAGTGTTAAAATTTTAGTTCCATTGATGCACCTACTTTAAGTCTTTAATAACAATTTACAATTCTGAATTAGATCCAGCTCAAAAATACTTGTTCTGGGACGAACTCTGATGAATTAATAAAGTAAAGCACCGTACTCTAAATATCTTGTAGTAGAGTCTCTAGACATTGACACTTTCTCAATGCATCAGACAAAAAATCTCCAAGCAGTACGAATTATTCTACTTAAAAGTGAATCTTATATTACTTTCAAATATAAAACAAATCATAACCATCCATAGCTAGACACAAAAACATGAATCTGTGTGTTGTCTTATGAACTTCAGGTTATGACCCAGACCCAATGCAAGTTACCCAGCTACGATCACTTATTCATAACATTTCATACGGTTTATGCGAACAAGCTAAAAGTCCATTTTTATGCTATCTATGTATATGGATCATAATAATTAGGGAAGTATAAGCCAAAATAAACAAATACTAAAATTATACGAGTTTTGTCTAATAATTATAACCAAATTCAGTTTTTACGCACATGCATTTTTTGGGATACCAGACCAGTTTGATAGATATAACAGATAAGCAATTTCGCAAAACATATCATGTTAATTTTCAAAGGCAAGAGTCTTGCCGCAAGACTTGTGGCTGAACATGTCTTCTGAAAATTTAAACTAATTGTGGATTCTAGTAAGGTTAACCTTTCTATTTTTTTGGTGAGAGTTTAATATCTTTCACAGATAACTTCGAATATTTTGATACGATCATTCTCAGTGACTTGTCAATTAAATTTTCTTGATTTAAGTGAATCAATTTCAACTGTTGAGACTCGGGAACTATTAAGAATCCATCCCGTGAAAAAAAGTTATAGATCTGACTGTAATTACTAGATATTCTTGTCAGTTTATTTGTGGCCTTACATCATTAGCATAGTGTCTTGTTGATATAATCTCCAATTTTTTCAGGTGGAATTACATAGTCATAGTCTACATTAGAAATTTAGACAAACGTTGAACCGTATTTGCCAGACCGGGTTGGTATACTTGACCAATGTAATTGGGTAAAAAAAATAGATGTACTCTTAGATCGCTCAAGTAAAGCAGATAGAAAAATAAACAGCCAATTGAGATAGAGAGATATTGGTTGTAAAAATAATTAGCTAAGAAAAGGTGAGAGGGAGAAAGAGAGAAAAGCAAAGAATAAATGTACTCTTAGAAATGTACCTTTGTGTACAAACTACAATATATGTGGGAAAATAATACCATCCACATATTGTTTTAGATTCGACAGCTGGCTCCAAATCTTTGTTTTTATTTAACTAATCTCAATAAATATAATAATTTCTTAATTGCTAGTAACTAATTTACTATAGTAAATAAGTATAACATAAGAAAAATTAATTTTACAAAAAAAATATAAGCAAATTATAAGAAATCTATATATATAAGCAAATTATAAGAAATATATATATATATATATATATATATATATTTTTTAATAACTATGGTAAATCTTGAATATATGAAAAGGTATGAACTAATATTTGGAGCAGATGCAGTCCATAGATAAACTCTCTATCTGGGTATTTAAATGGGTTATAAGCAATAGCTTATATACATGTGGCTAAATATAATGATTTAATAATTTTACATTTGAGTAAAATCAATCTTTGGTCTAAGCCAACTTGGCAACTTCTCGTCAAGTGGAAACCACTAGACTATCACCACTTAGTTAAATGTAGATATGCGAACCATAAGTAAAACATAATAGTTGTGATAATATTAACAAGTTTTGCTAATATATATATTTTCTTTTAAATTCATGTGCTTAAGATTGAGAACTCCGATTGCTTTCAACATTTAACATTTTTAAAAAAATATTAGCATTACTTTAGCATTTAAAAAAAGAAAATTTAAATATATATTAATATATTATGTATGTTGTATTAAAAAGATGACACATATCAGCTTATTAGAGTGTGTAAATAGATGTAATCTTAAAATATTAGAATAGATCTTAGTACTGGGTGAGACAGCTTGACATGTTGTTTTTGATCATATGTCATTTGGTCAGGAATTCTTTGTATTTAGTGTAGTTGAAACACTTATGGATCATATCTATAAATTGTTCCAACACTAACGTGCAGGTAAAACTAAGTTGTTGTCTGTTGAGTTCATGTAAATGCCATATACTAGTAGAGAATGGTTTTAAACAACATTTAAAACATCTGATAAACAAATTATCTTAAGGACATTAATACATGAAAATAAGAAAATAAGACAATATACACACATTGCTACAGATTAAATCATCCATTAAATGGCCTTCTTTCATTCATCATCACGATTCATAAGATCATGATTATGATGATGGCTACTCATGATGAGATTGACAAGGAGGGAGAGTTTGGCGTTCGGACTCAGAGACACGAGAGGCATGGAACTTGGCGATAAAAGCAGAAGCTTTACGGTCAATACCTGGCTCAGCCACCCAATAACGTTTGTCCTCGTCACTGGCCCATGCCTTTCTTGTGTAGACCACGTCGTCGTCACATGACTTGCCTGCTTCGACTCTATGAGACGACGATCTTCGTGTTTTAAAGAAGCTGAAGAGCGAGAACCTCTTTCTGCCATTACCTCCCATTAGACAGAGCAAAAGTACACCAATATTCAAGAAAAAAACTATAAAAAAAAAATTTAAGGTTGTTTTAATATGATGTCTTGGTGTTTTCTGTGGAGGTATGGGTTTTGAGGATGAATATTTATAGGGTGACTGGCTGAGCAAACCAACTTATTGCGAGTGTTTTTTGGGTCTGGTTTGGTTCGAATCTTGGTTGGTCTTGTTTAGGATTAGGAGTGATCAAACCGAATATAAGGAATGGTTTAGTGTAGTTGGTCCCACATATTCTTTTTATGTGTCTCTTGTAGTTTTCTTTTTTGGCTCTTGTAATTATTTAGACATATTCACTTATTTCTTCACATTTGGTGTTCTTTTGAAATTTATGCAGAGTATAAGTACATTTTATAATTTTGGCCTTAGGGTTTCCGACTTTCCATCCTCCATCAGACAATGAGCTATTCTCGTACAATTATTTGTTTTCCAGGCTTAAATCATATATAGTAATCAATGTAAGGAAAATCATAGCAATGGAGATATTATTCGAGAATCTCAAAAAGCAGAAGAAGATGAAGAAACGTGGAATCTGGTAAATACAATCGGACGGTTGTTCAGGTTTTGTCAGACAACTCCAATCTCTTAGTCACTGTTAACTTTGAGGGTGTTTCGTGTGTCCATTTTTCATATTTATATTTTTCTTAATTCATCACCAGTTAAAGGGCATCCAAGTTTTTTTTTTTCTTTTTTTTCTTTTTCATCTAGGTGTATGGCTCATTTGCAGATCCCAACTAGTTGAACATAGAGTTTTGTGCAAAAAAAACCCCAAACTATATTATTTTTGCAAAAAAAACCCTCACCTCAAAAAAATGCAAGTCAAACCATCCACCTTTAAAGTCACATGCAAAATATACCCCCAACTATATCGATGACATCATCAAAAAAAAACAGCGTTTTAAATAGGCCTGAGCCTTCGGGTTTCGGTTCGGGTTCGGATCGAAATTTTCGGGTTTCATGTTTTCAGATTTAATGATATAGAAACCGTTCGGATTTTTTAAAGTTTCGGT
>OVBJ01002836.1:0-15090 GCA_900406535.1 Noccaea bulbosa
AATTTCTAGAGCTTCTAATTGCTGAGGTGGCAGCTTAAGAAGAGAGTTTGCTTAACTTTATATTAGATTTAATCCATATAACCAAGTTATTTTTGATTTACTGTTTTTCCACATCTACTACTAACATATAACATGGATCCGATGCTGGAATGTGGGGATCCCTAAAACAGGGCGTTCTTTATTGCATGTGTGAAATATTAATTTCTTCCAGGGTCAACTAGCTAAATGAGTGAGCATGAAGATTTGTTTAATTAGGTAAATGATCTTTATAAAAGATCGTCGTTCTACAAACTTTCCACTATTGAAAGTTATAATCTACCCTTATTAATTAATAATCTAAATATTTTTTCACTAATCATTACAGCAATATAAATAAATATAAATAACGAAGCTAAACTAGATTTTTATTCAAAGCTTTGAATTGTCTTTAACATGGAAACAAATTGTATATGCACTTTTTTCCAAGTTTCCAACTTTCAACTTGAAAAATGAAGATATAGGAGATGAGTATTCAACTAGTATTCCTTCCGATGTAGCATACTAGCCTTATCTCTCAAGTTCTAAGGTTTTAAATCAAAATTCGCTCTGCAACCAAGAAGCATCGTTCATGGCCGATTTCTTCTGCTCTTCAGACAACCAATCCAAAATATCTCTTAAACTTAAGGAATTATCCACAAAGCTTCTAGTGCTAGAAACAGAAAACAGAGAAAGTGTAAACAGTTTCAAGAAAGCTTTAACTCTAGAGAAAGCTTAAAAACCTATACGTTCTAAGCCATTTAGATACAAAACACCTGCTTGTACGTACAGACAAACCATGTGCTAAATATATATACATTCTAATTTTCCTTTTTTAGTAGTTATTTATGTTCAGAAGAAAAGAACAAAGACAAGGAATAAAGAAAAGATAGAACAAGAAAAGAGAAAGATAATATTAAATTATAAGCAAGGTATAATCTGATAACCTGTGTAAGCGTAACAATAACACTTGCTCTTCTTTGTTTCTAGTCTAAAAACAATAGAAAAAGAAAGAAACCCTTAAACAAAAACTTAAAATTTTATGTGGAAAAAACGTTCACTAACCTTGACACTACTGTAAAACATCCACAGAGTGAAGCATCGTGGTCCAACGAAGAAGAAGAAGAAGAAGACAAGATGGGTGAGATGATTCCACCTCATGTGAAGAAACTTTGGGACAGATGGAACATCCGTGGAGTCATAATACTCAGTCTCTTCCTCCAATCCATCCTCATCTTCTTTGCACCGAGCCGAAAACGCACAGCAAAGAAGCTCTTCCTTGTGCTCATATGGTCAGCTTATCTTCTTGCCGACTGGGCAGCTGATTACGCGGTCGGACAAATCTCAGACAGTCAAGAAGAAGAATCTGAAAAACTTACCAAGAACCGTGAGCTGCTAGCTTTTTGGTCACCGTTCCTTCTCTTACACCTTGGAGGTCCAGACACCATCACAGCACTTGCTCTAGAGGATAACGAGCTCTGGGACAGACATTTGTTCAGCCTCGTCTGTCAAGCGATCGCTACTGTCTATGTGATCCTGTTATCTATACCCAACAGGCTTCTGATACCAACAGTGATCATGCTTGTGGGCGGAGTGATCAAGTATGTCGAGAGAACAGCTGCCTTGTTCTCAGCGAGTCTTGACAAGTTCAAGGACTCTATGCTTCAGAAGCCTGATCCTGGCGCTAACTACGCGAAGCTCATGGAGGAGTACGCAGCTAAGAGGGACATGAACATGCCAACGGAGGTGATTGTAGTGGAAGATCCAGAGAAGGGACGAGAAGGCAATGCTCCGGTTAGGCCTAACAATGATCTCACCGCGCTTCAAGTTGTTCAGTATGCTTACAAGTACTTCAACATCTTCAAAGGTCTTATCGTTGATCTTATCTTCACTAACAAGCAACGAGACGAGGCAGGAAGTTCTTCGACTCGCTGAAGCCAGAAGAAGCTTTAAGCATCATAGAAGTCGAGCTCAGCCTCATCTACGACACCTTGTTCACAAAAGCAGAGATTCTGCATAACTTGACTGGAGTTGTGTTCCGGTTTATAGCGTTGGGGTGCCTTGTTGCGTCTCTATGCCTCTTCAAGATGAAAAAGGAGAACCAATACGATGGATTCGATGTGGCTCTCACGTACGCGTTGCTCACATGTGGAATAGCTCTTGATTCCGTTGCTCTTCTCATGTTCTGTGTATCTGACTGGACCATCGCTAGACTGAGGCTTCTAAAAGAGGACACGGACGAGAAAGACACCAAGGCGGACAGAGTTCTCAACTGGATCACTGAGTGGATCCTCGGTTTCAGGACACTGACGTGGATTAGATCCGGAGATGGACATGAAGTGCTCAACAGAAACTTCATGTTTCGAAGATGGTCTGAGTATGTTCATGCCTACAACCTGATTGGATACTGCTTGAAGATACGTCCCAAGAGAATCCATCATACCAAGGGAAAGATACACATTTTCTTTCAAATGATCTTTCACGCTTTGCGCATAGACATTGTCATCGACAATGCCACCAGAGGAATCAAGCTCTGTTTCAGAGCCATAGCACAAGGAACTCGCCGGTTGCATAACTCGATAGACCGAAACTTGGCCAAGGACAATCGGATGATCCGTGCGGTCAGATGGTTCCTCCTTTTCTGGTTTGCGCTTCCTCATCTGCTCGGACTTTTGATCAACGATGTACTAGACTTTTTCGGCACCAAAGATTTGGTTGAAGAGATAAGATTCACAACCAGTGACCGCCTCACGAGAGAGCTATGGGAGTTCATATTCAACCAGGTGAAACACAAACAACGTTTCGCCGAAGACCAAGCGAGTGCAAAGGGCATATCTGCAGCTAGAGGAGACTGGACCTTAGTCGAGACATCAAGCAGAAACCCAACAGACCATACAAAGCTTCTCCGGTACGTGACAGAGAAAGATTACGACCAGAGCATTCTACTGTGGCACATCGCTACAGAGCTCTTCTACCAAAGCCAAACAGACGAAGAAACCAAAGAAGAGGAGAGGCAGCAAGATTCTTATTACACTAACCGAGAGTTGAGCAAGATCTTGTCAGACTACATGATGTACCTTCTCATGATGCAGCCAACTCTCATGTCAGCTGTTTCAGGAATCGCAAAGATACGTTTCAGGGACACGTGCGCAGAGGCGAACGAGTTTTTCACGAGGAGGAACATCAAGAAATCAACGCGCGGGAGAGAGGACGTCGTGAGAGAAGCGAGCCGGGCTATTCTCTCTGTCAACACGGACGTTGAGCCAATGGATGTGAAAGGAGACAGAAGCAAGTCTGTGTTTTTCGACGCGAGCGTGCTCGCCAAGGAGATGATGAGGTTAGAGAGTGGAGGAGAGAAGAACATGTGGGAGGTTGTGAGCAAAGTGTGGGTTGAGTTGCTTTGCTTCGCTGCGACTCACTGCGACTCCAAAGAACACGCTTCTCAGCTTAGCAAAGGCGGCGAGCTCATCAACTTCGTCTGGCTTTTAATGGCTCATTTCGGTCTCGGAGACCAGTTCCAGATCAACAGAGATGATGCGAGAGCCAAACTGATCGTTGCCAAGTGATGATTTTTTCAACAATAAATTCGATTCTTGATATCTACTTTTGGCTTTCTTGAATAATCTGCACTCGTAGTGTGGAGTTAAACTAGGCCGACGCTTATGAATCTGAAAGTGTCTCCTTTGTTACAAGTTTCATTCCCTAAAATCCATTTCTTTCACGGTTTTAGCATCTTCTTAGTAATATAAATCGGGCATAAGTAGAAGAAGATCAAATCTTCTACACGACTGAGACAGTAATCGTACAAATTCTCAAACCCTTAAATCCCAAATCTCGATTAATCTTCACCACATAAACTACTAATCAAATGAAACAACCTCAAATGAATTAAAGCAGCGATGAAGCTTCATGATTAGTGATTCACCATTGATAATGTATTTGCACTCTTCCTTGTTCCGTTGTTTCTTCCTCCACTTGCGATTTTGCCGCGTGATTCCGAGTCCGAGCGAGCGATCTGTATTCGGATAGAAGAAGAAGAAGTGGAGAAACGGCCTTTGCTTTGTCTGAGCTACTACGATAAACCTTTTGTGGGCTATCTCATCTCCTTCTTCATGGGCTTTAAGAGCACCGAGATCTCAGGAGTAATTTTTTACAAATACAGTTTTCTAATAAAAGAATTGTTACTAGTAATAACTAGATTGCATAGTCGGTACCTCGTCCTCCTTCTCTCCTGTAAACAAACCCCGCCGCTTCGTCTTGGCTCACCGGCTCCGGTGGCTTTCTTAGCACCGGAGTCGGATCTGGTTTTAGTCTGGCTTTTATTATTAATGTTTTTCTGCTTCTGTCTCGTGTGGTGAAGAGGGGTTCGTCGCCGATGCAGTCTTTTGGTTCAGATCTGTGCAGATCTATGTGGTTCGTTGAGGGAGGTGCCGGATCTGGTAGATCTACGGTTCAGTTTGGGCGGCAACAATCTCCTTCTCGGTAGATTATGGTCTAGATCTGTCGCCACAGGGGAGTCTCTGTTCTTGGTTTTGTTGGTTTGGATTTTGATTTGCAGGTTCGCTTCTTCTTCTCTTCCCTGAGGTTGCTGTGGTTGCTAGCTAGTTCGTTTCTTCGGATTGGTTAGGCTTGGCTGTTTCTTAGAGCTTCTCTCTGTGTTCCAGGAGGAAGTTCATTTTCGTTGGTTGGCCGTGTGCATCTGCGTTTATGTCGTCTATTGAATCTTTGGAAGGTGTGTTAAGTGATCTGTAGGTTTGGGTTCACCACTGGTTTTGGTTCAGCTTGTTCTTCTTTTGTTTTTATTGCAAGGTTTCGGATCTCTTCGAGCTTAGGTTATTTTCTTGGCTTTTTACCTTTGTTACCAAGTATTTTAACTTTTTCCTTTGGTTTGGCTTCCCTTGTTTGGGCTTTAGATTTCTCTTGTATGTTTCAGTTCGATCAATAAAATCTTCAGATGACCAAAAAAAAAAAAAAAAAAAAAAANAAAAAAACTAGATTGAAAGATATTATGATATTAGTAAAGACTAATATATAATAATCACAAAATAGATTATTAATATATTTAAAATACAATTTTCAATGTTAGAAATATAATTAGTAAAATTTTTATAATATTTAATTTCAGTTATAATTTTTAAATGAGAAAAAAAATTAAAGTAAATTAGATAAAAAGTATTATTATTACCTAATTGGGTTTGGGTTATAAATTACAACCCACAAAATAAATGGGTCGGGTCATAACCCAACCTTATAACCTTCAAACCCGTATGGGTTAGGGTCGGGTCGGGTCGGATTGGGTCGGGTTACCCATTTTGACACACCTATAGATACATTTATAATGAGTTTCTTTCATTTTATTTGATTTATAATATTATGTTAATGCTATGTTATCGATATAAGCAAATTTGTATTGCGAATAACTTTTGAGTTGAGTGGATTTGTTTTTTTTTTTAGGGTTTTTTTCGCAAAAATAATTTAGTTTGAGGTTTTTTGCATAAAACTCTTTATAAAAAAAGATTTTCGAAACGAGATTGCGGGTGACTTTTGAGGTGGGTGGTTTAACTTGCATTTTTTTAAGGTGAAAGTTTTTCTTGCAAAAATAATTTAGTTTGGAGTTTTTTTTGCACAAAACCTTATATACAGTAGAACTTCTATAAAGTAATACTCGATAAAATAATAATCTCTATAGGATAATAAATTTCTCCGGTCCCAACTCGGGCCAGTGTAAAAATAAGCAATATGCGATAAGATGATAAGATAATAATATTTTTGAAACTCCTATGTAAAAATATAGTCCCAATAATAAGTTAAAGTAATAATTATATAAAATTATACATATCTGATATATGCTAAATTTTTTTTATTAAACTAGAAATTTAATTTTACCTCTAACTTTTTTTATATGCATATAAAATTGTGAAATATTTTATAAACACAATAATTATTCGTTTTATGTGTAAATATATTCAAAAGTATCTTTGTTTTTTTATTTCAACTTCATTATCAATATAACAACTATAGTTTCATCTAAAATTTTAACTTTTATCATACATCAAACTTCATTACGATATCAATATAACAAATAAGCTAATAATACATGTTTTATTACGATAAAAAAATTTAATCATAATTTTAAGTTTATGCATGTCATATTAACAAATAAGTTTTTTGTAAATTCTTAATACATTATCATATTCTTAATACATTATTATATGAAAAATAATTTTCGAAGATTATAAATAAGAAAATATATATATATATATATATATATATATATATCTATAAGTTAACAAATTATAATTTCGATAAAGTAATACCTCTATAAGATAATAAATTTTCAAAGTCCCAACATTATTACTTTATTATCAGCATGTATTTATTTCTTAGGATTTTCTAATTCCCTATGTTCTTTGTTATACATACGAGGACTCAGGGTTGTACAAACAAAGCAACTCAAGAGTACGTAACAGAAATTTATTATACGAGTTTAAGGCTTTATTTAGTCCATGTGGTAGTATCTATATTGCAAGATAAAAGGATCTTCAATTGGAACAAAAAAAAATAAAAATTCAGATTGGAAACTTTTCAAAGAACTGAAAAAGGTGGTGGTCATCGTTAGTTCTAACCGCTTATTCTTCAATCTAAACGCATTCTTGTTCAAAAGAAGATGATGGGGGAAACAAATAAAAGCACTGAAAATAAAAATGGACTAAACTCGCAGCTGCACTAAACTTGGAACATAAGAAGAGCACACAAGTATTCCAGGATCGATATCGCTCCGGGGTGACCAAACTAGTCCGGTGTTGACAAACTTGAAGTATCCGTCTTCTCCAAAGATGTAAACCATTTCGTCGTAATAGTACTTGTGCCGATTAATTATGTCTAAATAATAAATCACAGCGACTTTCTTCTCCTCGTCAATGAAAAAGCTCCAAGGTTTAAAGTATTTCGGAAAACCATCTGGTAAGCCGTTGATTAGACTCAAATCCAGTTTCAAAAAAGTGTTCCACGAAACCGCATTGGGCTCAACCTTAGTCGAAATAAAAATCTCTATTATCTCGGGCGTGTCTTTATGGCTACATAAAACAGCGAGCTTCTCATCTCTAACACAATAAAGACTTGCAATTTCAATACTAGGATACTCATGATGAAACGGCAGAGGCAGACGCGGTCGGAATCTCTCTCTTGTAAAATCAAAACAGACTAAGAAATGTACAATATCTATTACCTCTCCTCCTCTGTCCTCATATGTTGAATACTCACAACTGAAAAAGTAAACATTGCCCTTCAAAGAAACGCCGCTATCAGCAGAGACAAAGTTGATATCAAGAACCCTCCATGAATCAGTGCTAAATTCGTAGACTTCGATGTGGTCACCCTCGTAACTATCAAAAAGCCTCAAGATTTTGTGGTAACGGTTCTTGTTATCGTCTCTGTATCCGAGAGCATACGCGTCAAAGGTGCAGAAACGTTTTGTGGATTTAATTAATTTGGTTTGCCCTAAATACGGATTCCAAACCAAGAGCCTCGAGTGGTATCTGCGCCTCGAGTGGTCTCTGTCTTCGGGGGGGATGCACAACAATAAGCCGTCGCAGTGATGTACTGTATAGACTTGGTGATTAAATATACTTATTTGCTTTATAGATGGATCAGCCAACTCGTCGTTGCGGACTCCTTGGAGATCGAACCTCAATGAACAAACCCTAGAATCTTTTACCATGAACTCCAGAAACTGATTCTTCCTTGCTGCTTTTTGCCCTAAAATCTGATTTCTCGATAAAGCTTCCCACGTTTTACAAGTCGTTCGTACTGCAACTAGAGATGTTAATGGAACCCTAGAGAAAATCTCTCCGACCATATCCTCTAAAAGATCAGAAATTTTCGTCATCATGGTTCCAAGTTTTGAACGCGATTTGTGTATTCTTTCTTCAACTTGTGTGTGTCCCTCTGCCGTGTCGGTGTCCAATTCCTATACATTTCGGTTGTTTAAATGGGCCTATTGTCTATTGATAGGTATATGAAAAAGAAACCCAACTAAATAATGATTTGTGCTTATTGCAAATGTCGTCTCGTTATAATACACATTTGAAGCATCAGACAATTGTCTCTCTTTTTTTCTGTTTTTCTGATACAGATTTTCAGATCTCTAATCAATGCAAAATACGTACGTATAACCTTTCACAAATCATAAAGCTCCGAACACAGAATCTATTGAGCACTATTTGGTAATATAATCTAACGCACATGTATTTATTTATTTTTGAACAGCACTGTATATTATTTTACATATTTATAAAACATTGTTGTGTCTTTGGTTTTGGTTTGAAAGCAGTATAATGCTTGCTTGCTTGCTTGTACTTACTGTTTACGATTAACGAGCCATACTTAGCGACCCGGAACCGGAACCCATCTTTTATTGTAGGCGTCTATCGCTTCACCATCTCGTGAGGTATGCAAATGCAAATGCCAACTTTATTGCATGCATGACTTCTTCGGTAACAGTAAAATAAAATCTCCTTTTTCACTAAGACAGAAACTGACCAAACTCTTTACTATTTGAGTTTTTGTCTCTTGGGACCATATCCTCGTCCAATTATATTAAAACTCTCGAACCTCTATAAATTTTAGTTTTTGTTTTGGTCAATTATATTCTCCCCATAAAGTAAATCTAAAGTATAAACATAATAAAAATAAAATTACTAGATTATAAATTTTTTAGATTAATATATAAACTATTTTTTTATAAGAAAATGACTTTTATATTCTATTTGAATCTATTAATTTAACGAATGATAGTTATTATGATTAAAGTATAAACATAATAAATCAAATAAATAATTTAAAACTAATAAAATGCGTTGATGATGTGTCACACATTGAAGATTGGAGTTTGATGATGTAGACGCCTAAAAAGAGAGGCCATTTAACTTTATTTATATAAATATATTAAGACATTTCCGATCGGATTAAACATAGAACCGAGTCACAAAATCACACGTCTTGTAAAAATTTATGTAATATGATGATACAAAGAATTTTCAATTTGTATTAAAAAGACTCATTTCTAACAAAACCGAGAACCCAAAATTGCAAGTCACCCACAAAGTCGCAGAGATTTGAACAGTCTAGAAACATAAACTGATCTAGTGATCTATGCATACGTACCTACGTGTCATTTACATATTCATCTTTATTTTTTATATTTTACAATTTTGTATCAATGGATTCTACTAAACCATTTTATCAACTCTTAACAAGGAGATGAAGTCAAATTCTTAAATATAAAAAATGAAAGTTCACACAAAATTTATGTATTTAATTATGGAAGTTCACACAAAAACGAAAGTCAAAAACCCCAATTTTCGCCAAAGTACGTACTACAACCACTCGCTTGTGTTGTAAAATGCAAACCCGTCCCGACAGAGGTAGCCGAGAAGATCAACCGACATTTTATGAAATACTTGTCTTTTATTTAAGAATCTAAATATATGTGTATTATCCGTTGCAATTTAACAAAATGGATTTATTTTGTATAACTTATCTATTTACTGTGCTGATCAAATCTAGGTATTACATCTGAAAATTTTCTCTTCGTCAAGCTTTTTTAACATTTACACAAAGTGCAACTTATATGGTCATTTACATGAACCAACGTAAACGTTCGTAACGATACGTAACTATTCGTATTGGTACGTGACTTTTCATTATTGAATAACCACTCAAACTAAAGTCATGACTCATTGACTTGCACCTTTTATGTACAACATTAAGATAGTACAAGTTTCAATCACGGCTTAAATTTCCAAACAAGTTTAATTATGATATCCTTTTCCATTCTCCGTTTATAAATAGTTCATATATATAAGACGAAGAGAGGAAAGAGGAGAAATGGTGGCTGCAGACGAAGACAAGGCCAGCGACAAATTGAAACCGACGAAGGAAAAGAAAAACTGATTAATTTGGTGGTATATTAAAGATTTATTGGTTTGTTAATTTCTGTTTAAGTGAAAAGTCACAATGATTGGTGAAAGCTTTAAAAAGTCACTTCTCTTCATTGGCATCTCAAGAGGAAGAAACACAATGATTCACAAGATGATTCATAAGAGCTGCAACGTTTCGATTGTGTTTCTTCATTATGCAAATCGCATGTCCCCTCCCAATCTCCCAAGCAAACCAGAAAATACCATAGATGGAGTTAATTAAGTGAAACAGTTGACAAGTCTAGTATCATTATGATTATCGAAAAAGATGATCAATATGGATAAAAAATAGTAATGGGAAACTGAAGAAATAGTATTATTGTTGAGAGTCGATATATCACGTGTGAAAGTGAGAAGGAAAAGTTCATGAGGTAGATGTGTTGATGATTTAGGAAAATTTATGTGTTCTTTAACGGAAAAAGTGGTGGAATTTACGTAGCACAACGATGAATTAGGGGCTCCAGCTGGAGTTTCCGCTCCGGGTTCGAATCCACTTGGCCACGGAGGTTTTACCTCGGTTCCTCCGGCCCTCCAGACCGCTAGAACAGGGGCCCTTAAGTGGAGGCTTAAAAATCCCTAGGCATGGGCAAAGCCTGGTGGGCTGATCAGATCATGTTTAAGTGGTCTGGATACTGGGTTACCAAAAAAAAAAATAAACAACGATGAATTAGAGAAATTGCTTCTTTTATTGGTGAAACGTTAACCTTTTACATTTTGGTAAGAGTTCCATATTTTGCTTTGCAAATGTTGCATGTAAACTCTAGAGTGCATTTTGATTGATAAATAATTAATAAGAAACCTTTCTGATAAGCCAAAACATTCATCTAATCTTAACCATTCAATTTAAGAACAATGTGATCTCAGCCATTAGATTAGATTTTACTTTCTTAGAAAAGATGCTAACATAGCACAATTAACCCAATCAAATTCGACTGACAACGAGTCAAGGAATAGTGAAGGGTACGCTGTTACTAAACCATGCATATGACAAGACGAACAAGAAAAGTAATTGTTCTACAAGTACAAACAATCAAAACGCTACCTAAATCGATGAACTACATTTATGAGTGGTATCGTGGAAAATTAACCAACCAAACTATGATCTAATGAGACTTGTGTGTACATATTTAGATATTCTTGTCTTTCTCCAACGCATCCTTCGTAGGACGTCGTTCCCCTCTTCCTTTGTTCTTGTTGCGTGGCCTCGCCTATATACGAAATTGAAAGAGAGTAACTGGTACACAAATTCCACAATGAATGATTAAAATTCATTTCCTTTCGTTATTTTCCGTCATCTAGACCACATTACTTGATGAGTAATTAAGCCATTGATTTTTTATCCTGAAATTTTGGGTTGAAAGTGTCAACAGAGAAGATCTTATTCTTTTAAGTAAGAGGATTCATTGATGAAGTCGTGGAAACTTCACGACGCGGCAAGAGAGAATAAGAGTTATCATAAAAAGAGATAAGGCGAGAGAAAAATCGAGAGCAGGAAGTTTGGTTGCGAATTTGCGGCGGTGGAAGATCGGGGAAACAGATAAACAATCAGATTTGGCAGCGGTGATATCGAAAAAAGGAGATATCTAGAAAGAGGAATAGTTTATTTTCTCAGTGGGAAAATTTGATTATAAGCAAGTGTGATAGAGAAAATCTAAAGAAGTACGTAAAATCCAGTTTGATGTAAGTAACAAATAAGCTACATCAATTTTATAAGTATTCAAGTTGTCGTTATCCCCTCGACTTACAATCAGAAACCTAGAAACGAATTCACTGCTTGAGAAACAGACACGTAGAATAGACAAATCCTTGAGGAACCGGAAACAAGCTGTAGAATGAACATCCACAATATTTGCTTGTTGGAGGCGCAAAGCCACAAGGGTTTGACATGTGTAGAGTATCCTAGATAACGGTTGGCGCAGTATGTGGCGAGCGACTGCTGCTTTAACCCAATTTTCATACACTTCAGGTTCATAGTTTCTTGAAAGGTTGAGAGGCAACGTTACAAGAACCGGAGCGTTGCTTTGCAGCAAAAAAGTGTCAATGATCCATGAAGCTTTTTTAAAGAAGCAATCACTAAACTCAAAATTTGGCACATGTTTCCAAATAGATTCCCATCATTTTGACAAAAGACATGTGGCCACAGCATTTTATGCTGGAACGATTGACAATATATTTACGAGCAAATCATCAGGCAAATCATTGATACTTATCGGATTGAACCAAACCTTAGGTTTTTCGACTGATTTTGGAATATCAAGACATTCTCCTACAGATTTTGGAAGACGGTGGCGACGAAGATGGCTGGATACACTCAAACGTAAGAGACAAGTTAGTTATAAGATGGGATTGGCTAGAGAAAACGTACAGAACGAAAGTTGTTGGAATCAGCTCAAAGGAATAGGAAGTGACAAACCGTAATCAAATCATGTGTCGCTGTTTACAATACTGATTTCACAAAAAAAACAATAAAAAATCGTAAGAGAATGGACTTAACTTTTTTTAACTCTTCTCATGCTTTCGTCCATGCCGTCTCCTCGGCTTCAATAGCCAAAACCCTAACCATTTGTTTTAAATCGAAAAGGAAGTATCTCTTCTAATTTTTTTTTTTGAAAAGCTCGTTGTTTTCAGTTGTTATGTCTAATATATTGAAGCAACGACAATGACGGTGATGAAAAAAGGCGACTGTTGATTAAAAGACACTACTATTTGAAGGTTCTCTAGAAGCGTGATTCGGGGAAGAAAGCAAAAGAGACACCGTTTCTACTTTCTTTTAATATATTGATAGATGACGTGAGATCCCTTTAACAAAATGAATCATATCCACTAAATTACATAATCAAAACAAACTCAACTATGGGATCAGATTTTTTTTTCTACAACAAAAATGATAACGTCAGCAGACATATAAAATGGGATTTTCTATTATATATAGAAAACATTTATTCAGATTGCTAATGCAAAAGCCATAGGCAAAGAGGAGTAAACGGATGAATGAAGCAATACTCTGCAATGTAAGAAAGGGATTATAAAAAAAATACACAACAATGTGAGAAGAAGAGACAACAAATCAGGAAAGAAGTAGGATAGAAAAAAACCAAAGATTGTAAAGAAAGACCAAGTAATCTTACACAATATATATAGAAGTGAAAAGACATTATTGTTAAAAGTTGCAACTTTTCGTTAAGTTAAGTGGTTATAAGCGAAAAGATACGACTCGGAAAGACACATTCTTTTAGATGAATGGTTATAGGCGAAACAGTTATAAACGAAAAGGCACAAACACAAAAGTTATTTATTCAATTTGCTATTATTTATAGATATACTAATATTTATGCATACAAATTTTTGACGATTCTTATCATCTTTATTTAAATTGAGATACTAGGTACAATTGTACTTTACTTTTTTAGCTACCAACAACAGTAACCATTATAAGTAATAACATAAAAAGAGTGACAAGAATATATGCTATTGAAAAAAAAATATTTCTAAGCGATCACTATAATTTTAACGTTTTATTTTTTGCTAGGAATGTTAATATCATTTAAATGAAAAGTTTAGAGTTTACATGGCTGTTTATTAATATTTTATTCTGACACACACACACACACAAAAAGCCCTTGATTAAAGAGCTACCGTGGAATATAAGAAAGGAATGCAAAATCTAATCAACAGTGGCAGAAGATAATTCACGTATTATTATATAGCTTCATTTATAATTATCTGGTCAAATATTAAATATTTACAAACAATTATTCTTCTACTCCCCTATATATACACCCTGAGTAAAAAAACATTAAACAGCAAATTTGATACTTAACGAGCTTAAGTATTTTTAGACAGAAAAAAAGAGAGTAAGAACAATGCGAGTGATTCCACTAGCAATCAAAAAGATCTTAGACAAATGGATTTTTTTGCAGCAAGTCGTATTGTCCGGACTGTGTGGAAATAAAGGATCTTTTGCAAAAATTGGGAGCTAAGTTCATGGCCATTGAGCTCGACAAAGAAAGTAAGATCACCAATTCTTCACATGATTTTTTTTTTTTTTCATTTACCGTGTTTCTTCAATTGTTCTCTTGCTTGTGTGTAAGTTTGGCCTTTTTGTTTGATTGATCCAAGTATAGAGTTTTTTCATGGACCCATTCGTCGAAATTATTCACCTGCGTTACATTGATTTAAGTATAGGTTTTGGTTATGAACGCTGTGCTTTGTCAGGAGATTTGAGTATAGGTGTTGTTGTTCACGAGCCAATCATAGAAAATGTCTTTTTTTTTCTCTTGAGATTTGAGTAGGTTTTGTTCAAAAGTTCGTTATTTTCTCTTATGAGCTATGTATATATCACATTGATTGAGATTTATGTATACTCATCAGACAATTCTGACTCAAGCTTTGTTCATTGTTGTTGGATAACGTAGTTGATGGTACCGAAGTTCAGTCAGCTCTTGCAGAAAAGACAGGACAACGCACTGTGCCTAATGTGTTCATAGGAGGCAAACACATCGGTCGCAAGCAAAAACAGAGCAATTCTGTTTCGAAATTTCTTACAGTTTTCTGATTTTTGATCATTTTCCTTTCGTTTTCTCTAAACTGAATCTTTGTGATTTCCAATTTTATTTTCTTGTAGCAACAACCGGGTTGCATAGTGGCGTTAAGTTGGTTCCTCTCTTCACTGAAGGAGAAGACTTCATTGCACTCAGCATAAAGAATCTCTCTATCAAATTTTCTAACAAACACTTTTAATTGAATACCCAATGCTTGGTTCTACTTTCACTGCCGGTGGGGATAGCATTTTGAGACCATTTTTGTCTCAATGAATGTACATGTTAAGGGAGTTTCTGAAAGTGAAAAAACATCCCAGCAAAGTCTAGCACCTAAATTTAAACAAGATTAGATACTAAGATAACAAAGATAAAATACTAAAACAAAAAGATAACAAAACTCTATAACACAAAAATGCGCGTAGCGCGGGATATACTGACACATCATATCCCCGCATGAATTGAACTTTATATTTGGTAAACAAAGTTTTATTTAATCAGAACAATCATATACATTTTTACTTATTTTGGCACTGATCGAACGGTTTGTGCTTCAT
>OVBJ01002837.1:0-15081 GCA_900406535.1 Noccaea bulbosa
CTCGCTCGAGGGGGTCGAGCAGCTTGATCGAGTGCAAGTAAAATCGCTGTACCTTCCGACCCGCTGGTCAGAATGACTTGAAACCGCCACCAGACAAAAGCTAACTCTTGTATCTACAACTTCTATGAAGACCTAAGAGGCTGAAACGGAGTGGAAATCCTTCGTTTGGTACGATCTTTCAGACTCATTGCACTAGCTTGACCAACTCGAGTGAGTGAAGTAAGAACACTTCTGTTCCTTCCATTCTTGATCCATATTGGCTCCTTTGTTGCCCAGGCTTGCATCCACCATCACCAACAAGCCTCCTTAGCTCCAGATGCTCCAAAAGTACCTGGTTTTAACCCCATATGCACTCATGTATGCAATGCACATCCTAAAACTACTAAGTATGCAAATGGAGAAGAAAATGTCAAGAAGTGACACTTTAAGATGGTTGAAACAATGCAAATATGGTCTAAATGAAATGCTTAAAAGGTATAAAAGATGGATGCATCACTTATGCGTCAAGGCAGTTGAGGCCGAATGAGGTTAATTATCCGACGCATGACAAGGAGTTAGCTGCTGTGGTTTTTGTTCTCAAGATATGGCGTTCTTATTTGTATGGGGAGATAGAACTGATTTTTACGGACCACAAGAGTTTAAAGGATATCTTCACGCAAGGGGATCTGAATCTGAGGCAGCGGAGATGGACTGAGTTGTTGGCCGATTATGAATTGGAGATACTGTATCACCCCTGGAAAGTCAACCAAGTAGCAGACGCCCTTAGTAGGCGTAAAGCAGATGTTTCTGAGGAAAAAGAGGTGCATGAACTCGTTGCTACTTTGTCTAGTTTGAGGTTGTATGCTATGTCTATCGATGGGGAATCACTTGGGTTGGAAGCCCTTGATCGAGCGGATTTGCTTTGGAGAATCCGAGAAGCGCAGCAAAAAGATGAGAAGTTGCGGAAATTGGTTGACAAGGGAGTTGTCGGTTGCCGCACTGCTGCAAATGGAACTTACTTGTTCAGGAACAGAGTATGTGTGCCAGACGACAAGAATTTGAAGGATGAGATCTTGCGTCAGGCTCATACTTCGACATGTTTGATTCACCCGGGAAATACGAAATTGTATCGGGATTTGAAGTGCTACTATCATTGGGACGGGATGAAGCGAGACATCGCCGTGTGGGTTTCTCAGTGTCAGACATGTCAGATGGTTAAGGCGGAACGCAGAGTGCCGAGTGGGTTATTGCAAGACTTACCTATGCCCGAATGGAAATGAGATATGGTGACTATGGATTTTGTTACCGGATTACCAAGGACGACCGGAAACAAGGATGCAATTTGGGTGATTGTGGATCGACTTATCAAATCAGCTCATTTTCTAGCCATCAAGAAAATGGATGGGGCAGATCAGCTATCACAAAGGTTTTTGGATGAGATAGTGCGGCTGCACGGAGTGCCTGTGAGCATAGTGTCGGATCGTGACCCGAAGTTCACGTCGATATTTTGGAAAGCCTTTCAGAAGACGTTGGGCACAACGGTGCATCTCAGTACGGCATATCATCCGCAGACCAACGGACAGTCTGAGCGGACGATTCAGACGCTTGAGGATATGTTGAGAGCTTATGTGCTAGAGTGGGGAGGAAAATGGGGGAAGTACCTACCATTGGTTGAATTTGCTTACAACAATAGCTTTCACTCAAGTATCGGAATGGCTCCATACGAGGCCCTGTATGGGAGACCGTGTAGAACCCCGCTGTGTTGGACCGAAGTAGGGGAGAGACGAGACTTGGAGCCCGAGATGATTCAAGAAACAGTGGACCAAGTGGAGTTGCTAAAAGAAAGGCTTAAAGAGGCACATGATCGTCAGAAAAGTTATGTTGATCAGCGTAGAAAAGATTTAGAGTTTGCAGTTGGTGATACTGTGTATTTGAAAATGAGAACATTCCGAGGAGCCGATAAGAATCGTAAGTTGAAAAAGTTGAAGCCAAGGTTCATGGGGCCGTATAAGATCATGGAGAGGTTAGGGGCTGTTGCCTATCGGTTGGACTTACCACGAGAGTTATCAGATTTTCATAATGTGTTTTATGTGTCGGTTTTGAGAAAGGTGGTAAGGGAACCAGAGATGATCTTAGAAAAGACGCCATCGGACGTGGGCCGAAACTTGACCGTTATGAGTAAGCCGGTGGAAATCTTGGACCGTCGAAAAACCGAAGTTCATGGAAAGAAATTCAAATCAGTTAAAGTATGTTGGGAAAGAGATGGTATTCGAGAAAATACATGGGAGCCAGAGTCAGAAATGTTAGGTAATTTTCCCAAGCTCTTTAAAGACAAGAGCGGTCTTACGGAAATGGATTGAATTCGGGGATGAATTCTTTTATGCGGGGGAGAAATGTAACGAACTGATTTTTGTAAGTGGGCTTGTTTTAATTTTATGTAAAACCCAATAAGGCCCATCTTCTCTCATGTGATAAGAGGAATGCGTGACCTCCTCTGTTCCATTTCCACTTTGCAGCCAACACTTAAAAAAAAAAAAAGAAAAAAGAAGAGAGTGAGCGAGAGAAGAGACTAGAAGAGAAGAGAAGAGAAGATAAGAGAGAGAGGAAGAGGAAGAAGAAGAAGAAGGGAGAGAGGGAGATCGTGAGTGCGTGAGGGAGGAAGAGAGAGAGAGAGAAAGAATAAGAAGAAGAGAAGAAGGAAGAAAGCTAGAGGAAGGAGACTGTGATATTGAGCGAGAGACGTGCTGTCACCGAACCGTCACCGATCTACTTCTCCGAGCCACCACCATCGCTGATCCGTTGGAATAAGTCATCCTCACCTTTGAATGGTTTCTTTTGGTAAGGTTTCGACCCATTTCTTCATGTGTTACTGTTCACGCATTACTATTCACACCGGAATTAGTATATAAGGCATCAGTCTTCCCATTGAAGTCCACTGTGATTTTCTGCTGTCCTTCCAGAATCTATTCCAGCATGGACTTGATCTCATTGTTTTGTTCAGGAGGTTTCTGGTGAGAAGAAGAACCATAAGTCCTTGTGAAGTTGTTGCTCTGAAAAGGCTTCTGGTAAGAGGAACCAGATCCTTGTTGACTGCCCCATCTCTGACCCTGAAAACCAGCTCCATTGATGTAGTTAACATCTTCTGCCTGTGACTCTTCTTCTGGTTTAAAAGTCTCCACCTCTTCAGCAAATTTAACTGACTTCTTCCCCACAAGAAGGCTATGAACAGAATCAAGCTTAGCCTTAACCTCTGCAATATAACTTCCATCCAGATTTCCACCAAGCTTCTTCCTCTTAAAATCTGCATTCTTGGTAATATTGCTAGATGCCAAGTTCTCTATAAGTTGGTAGGCTTCATCTGGATATCTGGTGTTGAAGTTTCCATTGCTCGCAGCATCGAGAGCCATCTGATATCTCCAATCAATTCCTCTGAAGAAAATGCCCAGCAGCTGAACTTCAGTGAAACCATGATGTGGAGAGTCTCACCCAAGAAGCCTTGAATGCCTCTGTAGGTCCTTGAGAAAATTGTGAAATGTTATTTCTCAGCTCCTCAGACCTCGCATCATCATAGAAATTGTCCAGAAAAGCCTTCTTGGTGTCCTCCCAATTTGTCAAAGATCCTGGCTGCAACAGCTTCATCCAATAAGTTGCATCCCCATCAAGAGAGTATGGGAACTGTAACATCCGTGAACGAGAAAGTCGTTTAGAATTGGTATCGGACGGCATTAGGGATTCAAGAGTGGATTACATGCGCTCATTGTGGTGTGAATTTAAGGTTGATTGTACATGTTCTTGTTTGATTGTTGTACAGTCAGTCTAAGGTTCAAAAAGCCTTTGAATCACTAGTGTCGATCGACACCAAAGCTGGTGTCGATCGACACCGGTTATCAGGCTGATTTCCGGTTTAAGTCAGTCGAATTAGATTTGGTTTTGGTTTGGTTGAGGGGTGTCGACCGACACCAAGGAGGGGTGTCGATCGACACCGGTTATTGTGAAATCAATCGGTTCGATTTAAGTCGGCTGGTTTTGTCAGGTTTGGGCGAAGGAAACCCTAAAAACATGACAAAAACCTTGTGGCCGCTTTTCAGAGCTCAGTTTTTGAGGAGTTGAGTTTCAGAGAGAAAAGGAGGCAATTTTGGGAGAGAAATCCAAGTTTCTGGAGCAGATCTGCTGTTGTTCTTCCTTGTTCATCTTCTTTCCCCCTTTTCAGCCGTTTTCAAAGTGAGTGCGTGACTGTAGGTCCGTTTATCACCAGAGATTCCTTGAGATATTGAGTTTATGATGTGTTCTTGAGTTATTCATGTCGATTTTGATGTTTTGATTCGTTTTCGGGCGTTGAAAACCCGTGGATTGCGTTTCTATGTGAAATCCGTGTTGATTCGTTCCTTTGGTGTTGTTTCGTCGGGAGGGTGTCGATCGACACCATGGTGGTATCGATCGACACCGAAGTCGTGGAGTGTCGTTCGACACCCTTTGTGGTTTCCGTCGACACCGAGGGTGTCGATCGACACTGTTGTTTTTGTGCGAGTTTGTTGAGTTTTGATCATTGTTGCTTTGTTATTGTTGTTATTGTTTGATGTATTGTCTGGTGTTGGACGTACATGGCCTGTAGGCAGGATGATCCACTCACTAAGTATTTCTGATAATACTTACGCATCTCTATTCCAATGTGATGCAGGTAACAGGAATGTTCAACCGCAGAATGAGGCCGGGAGAGGATGAGGATGAGGATGTTAGGATGGTTTAATGTTTTAAGTTATTGTGTTGCAAACCTGGTGTTTAGGTTGCTAGTTTATCCTTTCGTTGGTTATTGTTTTATTTGTTGAACGGAATTGACTTCTTATTTATTGATTTTCTTTTTGAGAACTTCCGCAATTGATAATTAATATTAAAAAAAAAAAGACTTGGTTGTTTCAGGAACAGCTTGCAGAAAAGGTAGTCACTAGTGACCTCATTGGCCTTGATGCTGTTGGCCAGATCTTCGAATCTCTCAATGTGATCTATGGGGTGTTCATGAGGAAGACCATGAAAGAGATGCTGACCCACAAGAGTGTAGAATGCAGGCTTCAGCTCAAAGTCATTCCTCGCAAATGAAGGAGGTTGAATCGCAGATCCATTAGCATAGAACAAATCAGGCCTGATGTGGTCACCAAGTGTGCAGATTCTGCACAGCAACATTGACGACACAGGCAGAACTGGAGGTACTTCGTGATACGATCAATGGTTTTGGGTCTTTTTAGTGGTTTTCCTTTTATAATTGGATTAAGGTTTTGTTATTTTACTTATTAGTTTTGGTTTAGTCGGTTGTAAGAGTCTATAAAAGGATTCTCAAAGCATCAATAATAATTAACTTCCAACAATTAACCTAATTCTCAAAGAGAGAATTGGTTAAGAGGAAGATAGCTTTCAATCTCTCTTGTTCACGATAAATTATCAAGGTCCAATAACAAGAGGTAAGGCTAAGGCTTTGGTTCATATCAATTTGGTAGGGACCAACGATCCGATGACTGACGCTATCACAGCACTTGGAGCACAGCTTGCGCTCCTCATGTAGCAGTTGCAACGGTTCGACAAGAAGATCGAAGCTCTTCAAGCTGACTTTGCGAGCCACAAAGCTGCCCTTGACGTGCTGACAGCTGCACATGAGAAAGAGCAAAGTCTTTCAAAAGAGAAACCTGCACAAGACGGCTCAGCTAAGGGAAAAGCGATAAAATTTACTACAGATGAGTCTTTGGATGACGATGTGCTAAGTGGAATCAAGGAAGGAAAGGAGATTGAAGTCGGACCACCAGGGGCAGGAACTAGTGGTACACCAACCAAGACATGTACAAACGTGCCTGCAACGGGTGGAGGTTTAAGGCAAACCGACCATATTCATGCTTTCCCTGGAAGTGTCTGGCAGAATCAGTCTCGGGATCATGAGCAAGTGCAGTGACACACAGATGGTGGTGGTGATTGGCAGGTGACGCCGATTGGAGTTGCAACAGTCGACGCTCTTCAGGGCTATTTCCAGGGTGATTCTCGAGCTCAAGAGGAACACACATGGACTGCAAAAGAAGATGCTCGTGCTGACAGAGACATGGAGCACGATAAGCATATTCCAGCACTAAAGATGGAGTTTCTACCTTATGATGGAACAACTAATGCTATTGAATGGTTACAAAAGTGTGAAGATTACTTTGAGGATCAACGATTTTTCAGTGACGAAGCATGAGTTTGTCAAGCAACCTTTGTTTTAATAGGGAGGGCATACCACTGGTATCATAATCTCAGACGTCTGGTAACGCAGAAATTAAGCTGGTTTGAGTTCAAAAAAATCTGCAAGAGCCGCTTTGGGAAAGCTGATTCAATCAACCCAATGGGAGAGCTGTTAAACCTGCGACACACAGGAACCGTGGACGATTACTACAGCCAGTTTGAGGAGTGTCTAGGACGGCAAACAAGACTTACAGGAGAACAACAAATATGGCTATTTTGTGCAGGATTGACAGATAGTCTAAGAAAGGAGGTTGAGTATCTTCGCCCAGAGACAATCTTTAAAGAAATGGAATACGCAAGGGACAATGAGTATAAGATAGACAATGACAGCAGAGTGAGAACGTTTGGAGGTCATCTGGCTCCATCAACGAAATCTTTTGGAGGAGGTGAACAAGAAGAAGCGAAACAACCACCACCAAAGAAGTATTTGAAGAAGTTGACCAGTGCAGAAATGGCAGAGCGACAAGCACAAGGACTTTGCTTCAATTGTGATGAGCACTTCACGCGAGACCATGTATGTACACCAAAGCTTTTTCACATAATCCTAGTTAGGGAGGGAGATTATCAAGAGGATGAGCCATTAGACGAGGAGGACTGGGTGGGAGCATAAAGGTGCTAGAAGCTAGAGTGGAGCTTGAGGACAACTCCTAGTCGAGGAGGGGAGTAATGATACGATCAATGGTTTTGGGTCTTTTTTGTGGTTTTCCTTTTATAATTGGATTAAGGTTTTGTTAGTTTTACTTATTAGTTTTGGTTTATTCAGTTGTAAGAGTCTATAAAAGGATTCTCAAAGCATCAATAATAATTAACTTCCAACAATTAACCTAATTCTCAAAGAGAGACTTGGGTTAAGAGGAAGATAGCTTTCAATCTCTCTTGTTCACGATAGATTATCAAGGTCCAATAACAAGAGCTAAGGCTAAGGCTTTGGTTCATATCAATTCGATAATCACGTTCCCATCATTATCAAGCTTCTGCCCTTCCTCATTTCGCCTGTTTCCCTCTCTATCAAACAGATGGCCCTCAGCATTTTGAACCAAAATCATTGGCCCGTTCATCTCAACTGGCTTCTTCGCTTTTCGGTTGGTACGCTCTAAGTGTGCTAGCTCTTGATTAGTGAGATTGACTAGGTCTTTATCTCTGTTGCTCCTGGTTTTGCGATTAGGCATACACCTCAAACAGCAAAAAGAAAGTTAAAGAGCTTGAGTAACAAAAATAAAAAGAAAAATACTTAGACAAAATTCTAATACTAAAAATTTAACGGCAACGGAAAAGACGATTGGCAACGGCGCCAAAAACTTGATAGGTCTTAAGTTTTCCATAAAAATCTACTGCAAGTGTACAGCAGTCAATGTGTAGTGTATATGGTTTATCGAATCCAAACATCAAGTTGTTGCACAGTAAATTTCTAGATTCAAATCAAGCTAAGAAAACAATGTCTGTGAACTCCAGATTGTCTTGTTTTTTAGCAGAAATCCCCAAATAAGCTCCAAATGGCTCCAAATACATCTAGGATCTGTAAGCACTAGAAAAGACTTCAAAAACACTAAAAAAACTCTATAAAAAATACTTATACCATGGCAAAAACCCATAAAAACTATGATATATCAGCTACTGCTTTCCAGACTCTTATTTCAAAGAATGATCTTCAAGTAAGTAGTGCATATTTTATGTACAATTCAAGATATCATGTTCAATCTAAAAATTGTTCTATGACATTTTTCTGTGTTGTTATCTATAGGGAGGAACGAAATTTAACCAATGGTGTAAGCAAGCATCAAGTGTCTCTAGTGACCAGGTAATACTAAACTATCATTGAGCAACATTTATGTCATTAAAGATAATCTAACATCACAATTTCTTATCTTTTATTTCAGACAAGTAGCATCACAAAGACTTTATTTGGATTTCAATTAAGAATGGTATGTTCATCAAATGCTTCTAGCTTTTAGCACGACAATTACTATATTGAGAATCTTGTTGTTTGCTCTCTGTTTTGGAAAATTGGTGGTAGATTTGCACTTCCATGGTCTTATTTTGATGATGTGATTGATAGGCGAATAATGCTTAAGAGAATTATGATGACTTATTTGCTATATAGAGTTATGCAGCTCTAGTAGGCAAATCTTCTTACCTTGTGTTTAATTCTTTCCATTTAAAAAAAGAACAATATACTTTGAGTCTGAACACAGAACATAAGTAGTCTTTTGAATACATTTACGCCTTAACTATTAGTTATCTTTGCGCCAAAAGCTCTCCTTCATCACATCATCACAGTAAGACCATGAAAGTGTATGGAGCAAACCAAATAATATCAAATATCTAGAGAAAACTGGTATAAATATATGGTTGCAAAAGAAGTAGATATTCCATTTTTCATGTGGTTTGAAATATATGCAATAGCAAATAATATCAAATATCCATTTAAAGAAATTAATACAAGTGCACCCTTAAGTCAAATTTGGGAAAAAGTGGATGGCAAGAAAATAAAATCTGTACATCCACCATTAGTGGATATCAAGATACAGACAGCTGATAGGCAAATTATAACAACTCCATTTAAAACAGGAGCTAATCAAAATGATACTGATCCTATAACAAAACAGGACATTAAATATGTATATCAACAAAATAATTATCAAATTCAAATATTATATACAATTTCTAAACAAATAGATTATCGATAATAATCTAAAGGTAAACAAAAGTAATCAAGTAGATCAACATCCATTTTCTAGGGAAATAAAGTTTCCTGAAAACGAATTGTTAAAATCAATAACAACAAGATTAGAAAAATTAGATAAATGAAAAGGAATACACAACATAGATGAAAATGACAATATATCTATTCAAATTCTGAGTCAGATAATCAAGAAATAAATCGAATAAGACATAGAAATATGAATCGAAGTATGCAATCAAATAAACCATATTATCCAAGACATACACCTCCAGATCTATTATTTGAAGAACATCATAAATATACTCCAAACGTATATACCGGTGACAGAATATATGAATGGAATATAGATGGTAGGTCAGAATACGGAATAATGAAATTATGTCAAGAAATGGGAATGGACGCAATGGCATTTAAGGCAAAAGGAAGTAGTGATAAACAAGCATGTATTATATTAATAGCTGGTTTTACCCGGGCATTAAGATATTAGTGGGATAATTCATTAGATTCATCTACTCAAGATTCTATAGTCAATCATATAGAAACCATACGAATATAATGATGAAGGTTTTTATGAAGAGGAAGAAAAACAAAATGCCATAGAGGTTTTAATCCATACTTTATCTATGCATTTTATTGGTAACCCGAAGAATTAGAAAGTAAAAAAATTATATTAACTAATTTAAGATGTCGAACACTAGAAGATTTTAAATGGTATAAAGATATATTTGTAACAAATATATTTCAAAGAACAGATTGTAATCAACCTTTTTGGAAAGAACGCTTTATCTCAGGATTACCATCTTTCTTTGCAGAAAAAATAATCAATAAACTAAAAGATATTTCAGGGGGAAATCCAATCCCTTGGAACACAATAACTTAAGGTCAAATATTTGCATTTGTTAAAAAGGAAGGATTATCATTAAGCAAAGAACAAAAATATAAAAAAACGAAACAATAGTTTTCAATTCAAAACAACTATGGGTAGATTTTGTGAACAATATGGTTATCAAAGGCTTAATCCTCCTTCAAGGCACTATAGAAGATATAATTATAAACAACACTATCAAAAAAATAAACAGTTTAATAAAAAATCAACCAATCAATATTATTCAAAAAATAAGAATTATGGTAAAACATCAAATAAGCAAAAGGTAGTTTGCTGGAATTGCAAGCGACCTGGATATATATCCAATGAATGTAAAATGAAAAAGAAAATTAATAAAATATGAAACAACCAAGCTTTTTGAAACAACTGAGCTTTTTTTTTTTAAATATTAATTATTAATTGCGGAAGTGCTCAAAAAGAAAATCAATAAATAACAAGTCAATTCCGTTCAACAAATAAAACAATAACCAACGAAAAAATAAACTAGCAACCTAAACACCAGGTTTGCATCACAATAACTTAAAACATTAAACCATCCTAACATCCTCATCATCTCCCGGCCTCATTCCGCGGTTGAACATTCCTGTTACCTGCATCACATTGGAATAGAGATGCGTAAGTATTATCATAAATACTTAGTGAGTGGATCATCCTGCCTACAGGCCATGTACGTCAACACTAGACAATACGTCACTCAATAAACCACAAACAGCAACAGCAATAATAAACAACAACCAACTCGCACAACAACGTCAGTGTCGATCGACACACCCCTATGTCGATCGTCACCCAGGTTCGGTGTTGATCGACACCAGAAAGGTGTGGCTCGACACACTACGTGTGTCGCTCGACACTGCCCAGCGACCAAACTCCAAAACGACACAGTTTCAACACAAACACGAATCTGGGGTTTTCAAGGCCCCAAAACGAATCAAACTTAACCAAAACTCAAGAACACGAAGAACAACTCAAGAACTTCAACTTAAACTCCGAAAATTCATGAAATCTCTAGTGAAAATGGACCTACAGTCACGCACTCACCTTGAAAGGGTTAGAAACAAAGGAAGGAAGATGAACAGCAACAGATCTAGCTCATAAACTCCACAAAACTCTTCCAAATCGCCTCTCAACCTCAAAATCGCCCCTGGAACTTTGTTTTCTCCAAAAAGTGACTTTGAAACGCGGCCACAAGCTTTTTATTCGAGAAATAGGGTTTCTTTCCCTTAAACCGACCAAATCATCCCACTTAAATCGAACAGGCCGATTTTCCTGAAAGTGGTGTCGGTCGACACCCTCGACCCGGTCCAACTCTAATTTCCATTTCGATCGCCTTTAACCGGAATCGAATCCGATAACCGCTGTCGATCGACACCACCTTTGGTGTCGTTCGACACTAGTGATTTAAGAGCTTTTTACACGTTTTCTTCGAAGTGTTTGAACCTTAGGCCGACTGTACAACAATCAAACAAGAACATGTACAATCAATCCTAAATCCACACCTCAAAGAGCCTATGCAATCCACTCCTGAATCCCCAATGCCGCTCGATACCACTTCTAAAACCACTTTCTGGTTCACGGATGTTACACCTTTTTTTTTTTTAATGCGGAAATTCTCAAAACAAATCAATAATATTAAATCAAATTATGAATTCGATAAATAAACCAATAAAACCACTAACCAATAAAAGAATAAACTCTAGCAACCTAAACACCAGGTTTGCTACATTGCTGAAATAAACTAACACCCTAGAAAATGTTCATTCCTGATTAGCCACATGACAACACCAAATTCCTAAACTCCTCCTCAGCCTCATCTCTCGGTCTCTTTCCGCGGAAGAACATTTCTGTTACCTGCATCACATTGGAATAGAGATGAGTAAGTATTATCATAAATACTTAGTGAGTGGATCATCCTCTCTACAGGTCATGTACGTCAACACTAGACAATACATCAATCAATAACAACAAACAGCAACAGCAATGATGAACAACCACCAACTCGCACAACAACATCGGTGTCGATCGACACACCCCTGTGTCGATCGTCACCCCAGGTTCGGTGTCAATCGACACCAGAAAGGTGTCGCTCGACACGGACCTCTCAGTGTCGATCGACACACATCATGTGTCCCTCGACACTGCCCCGCGACCCAGAACTCCAAAACGACGCAGTTCCACAGCAAACACGAATCTGGGGTTTTCAAGGCCGCAAAACGAATCAAACTCAACTAAAACTCAAGAACACGAAGAACAACTCAAGGACATCAACCTAAACTCAGAAAACTCAAGAAATCTCTAGTGAAAACGGACATACAGTCACGCACTCACCTTGAAAGCGTTGAAAAGAGGGAAAGGAAGATGGATTAGCAACAGATCTCTCCAGAAACTCCAGAAATCGCCTCCAACTCTCCAAATCTCCTCTGAACTTCTCTGAAACTCTGATTTTCTCCAAAAGTGGCTTTTTCACGAGGCCACAAGTGTTTTATTCGAGAAATAGGATTTCCTTCCCATAAACCGACCAAATCAGCCCACTTAAATCGAACCGGTCGATTTTCCTGAAGCTGGTGTCGATCGACACCCTTCCTTGGTGTCGGTCGACACCACCCGACCCGAACCAACCTCGATTTCCAATTCGATCGACTTAAACCGGAATTGCACCCGATAACAGGTGTCGATCGACACCACCTTTGGTGTCGATCGACACTAGTGATTCAAAGGCATTTTACATGTTTTCTTCGAAGTGTTTGAACCTTAGACCGACTATACAACAATCAAACAAGAACATGTACAATCAATCCTAAATCCACACCTCAAAGAGCCTATGTAGTCTACACCTGAATCCCTAATGCCGCTCGGTACCACTTCTAAAACCACTTTCTGGTTCACGGATGTTACAATTCTCCCCCACTAAACCGGATTTGTCCTCGAATCCCAACACAAACGTCTCTCCAAGACCATAAAACTCACATTTTAGTCCTAAGTTTTATGCATGTTTCTAGACATTATTACTCATCGATACCACAAATGCAACACCACCGTCACAAATGTCTATACCGTGACACCACCGTCACAAATATCTATATCATGACACCACCGTCACAATATCCGTATCGCAACACCACTGTCACGATACCCCCTTATACCGAGGTAGCGACCCCCAATATAAGTCTGTCGGGCACCCACCGTCCCAAAAATGTAGACACCACCATCTACTCTAAAGACACCACCGTCTCTAGAATGTATTGAGTAATAAAAATCTGAAACGCGTATAAACCATATGACTAAAATGTTCAATGACCCCACCGGTCAAAGAAACTTATAACATCCAAAACATGAACCCAGACCTAAGAGGCAAAAACTCCATCTCATATAACTCCAAATTGTATATCGTACAACCAAACGAAATACATAAGTCTAAAAAGACAACAAAACCAAAACCAAAACCAAGACTAAAGCCACAAAGATGAAAGGAGATCACTCCACAGCCTGCTTGTCGAACCACTTGCTGAACTTCAGCTTCATCTTTCCCTCTGGCTCCCAAGTCTGCTCTTATGTGCCACTGCAATCCCACAAAACTCTCAACAAAGGCACCCTCTTGTTCTGCAGAACCTTGACTCTCCACTCAAGAATCCTCACAGGAACTGCCGGAACTGTCATATCTGGCTGAAGATCATCTGGAATCTCAGCCACTAGCTCCTCTGAAGGACGCAAACACTGCCTCAACATAGAAACATGAAACACCTTGTGGAAGGCGCTCATAATCGATGGCAACTCCAACCGATAAGCAACTGGCCCAACATGCTCCACCACTGGAAATGGACCCATAAACCGCGGCATGAGCTTGTTCTCTGCTATAGACCTGTAAGGGCCTCTCAACATAGCCATCTTGAGATAAACTCTATCTCCCACCTGAAACTCAAGCTCACGTCTGCGTCTATATGCATAACTCTTCTGCCTATCCTAAGCCTCTTTCATGTTCAGTCTCAAGACACGGATCTTCTCCGTCGTCTCCTGAACAAAAGTAGCTCCAAACATGCTGCGCTCCCCCACTTGGCTCCAGCATAAAGGTATCCTGCATGGCCTCCCATACAAAGCCTCGAAAGGAGCCATGCCAATACTGGAGTGAAATTAAACTGTTGTTATAGGCAAACTCTGCCAAACACAGATGATCAGCCCAATGGCCACCCCAATCCAACACACACATCCTCATCAAATCCTCCAAAGTCTGGATAGTCCTCTCTGACTGCCCATCTGTCTGTGGATGATAAGCTGTACTCATATGCACACTAGTGCCCATCTCTATCTGAAATGCTCTCCAAAACTCTGCTGAGAAATGTGCTGACTTGGTCAACCTGTCCACAATGACCCAAATAGCATCAAAAGTCCGTGAGATAGGCAATCCCACAACAAAATCCATAGTGATCATGTCCCACTTCCACCCTGGAATGGGAAGAGTCTGCAAAAGACCACTAGGCACCTGATGCTCTGCCTTGACCAAGGAACATGTGTTGCACCTAGCAACCCAATCCGCCACATCTCTCTTCATCCCAACCCAATGATAATACCGTTTGAGGTCACGGTACATCTTGGTACACCTGGATGAATCGAAAACTTGCTCGAATGAGCCTCTCTCAAGACCTCCTGTCTCAACTCCTCATCTTTGGGCACACAAACCCGCCCACGAACCAAGATAGTCCCATTCGCTGAGACCTGATACTCAGAACCAGCTGCCCGCAGAGTATCAACCAAACTCTGATCACTCTCCTGAGCAACTCTGATCCTACTGAGTAAATCTGCCTGATCAGCTGCCTCCAAAGCCAAAGGCTCCTCTGAAATCGCACAAAGCCTCAATGTACTAATCTCGCTTACCAAAGACTCAACGTCCCGCTCTCTAGCTGAATCGCCCCTCCGTCGACTCAACGCATCTGCAACCAAGTTGGCCTTGCCTGGATGGGAAACAATATCTACATCATAGTCTGCCAAAAACTCAACCCAACGTGTCTGCCTCGCGTTCAACATCGGCTGAGTGAAGATGTACTTCAGACACTTGTGATCTGTGAAGATCTGCACAGAACCATTCAAAAGATAGGACGTCCAAATCTTAAGCGCAAAGACCACTGCTCCCAACTCAAGATCATGTGTAGGGCGGTTACGCTCACTGCCCTGTAACTGCCTCGAAGCATAGGCAACCTCCCTGCCCTCCTGCATCAAGACACAACTAAGTCCAATGCCTGAAGCATCTGTATACACCACATAAGGTTTCCCCGGATCGGGT
>OVBJ01002838.1:4327-15077 GCA_900406535.1 Noccaea bulbosa
TTTTTTTTTTTTTTTTTTGGTCAAACAGATAAATGTTACTTATATATAAATTTCTAATATAAGAAGACGCAGCACATACATATATGATATATGTATTAATATTGATCATGATTTGATCAGACATGTGAATACTTGTGGTGGAGTGATGATTTGACGCATTCAAAACATTGGTGCGTGACTACTTTCAATAAAAGTATTTGTTCCAAAGTAAACGAAGGGATAAAGCAAAAAAAGACTATTCGACAATCGTCCTCCACGAAGACACATTCATCACCATCTGGTTCTGAACAGCATTTACCTACTTTTTTTTTATAACTCGGTAATTATCATGCGGCTAAAGTCTCTGACCAATCTAGAGGTGGCCAAATCTGTTGGATACGAGCATACTATATAGCTTAACTCCACGAAAACATCCGCAAAATTAACTTAAAAATGTAATGAAGGGAAACATCAGATTAGCTTACTTCCTATTCAAAAAGGGTCTAAGTCACCGTTTTTGTTAACTTTAAAACTTAGTTTTTTTTTTTTTTTTGTCGTGACTTTAAAACTTAGTTAGCTCTGTTAACTATGTGGACAATCAAAATACTGTACTACCGAAAAAAAAAAAAAAAAAAAAACAAAATGGCTCTATTTAAAGCCCATTCGAAATGCGGCCTATTAAAGAAAGGTAGCCCAATTAAAATGAATTAAAAAGTTAGCCCAACTATATTAAAGCCCATTCGCCTTGTAGTAAGGTGTTCACTATGTGTTTAATATAATTGACTATTGGTGGTTCTGGTTTCTGCAATAAGGTCTGTGATTGGTGGGTGTGTTGGAGAAGAGGATCTTTGTTCAGTGAAGATTGTGTGCCCAGAGATGTCGCTCATGTCAGTTTTGATCCTTTTTCATGGCTTCTTTGACTTGCCTGTTGAGTGTTGAGTTTGAACCTGAAGTTCCAAGACCAGATCCTAGTTCAAGGTTCGTTTGTTTTATAAAGATGGTATATGCAAGTGTATATTGTATATTTTTTCTTTCTTTGTGGTTTCGTTGAACTTTTTGCTTTCTTGAATTTGTGAATTGTTTAATTTTTTACGTTAGTGAATTTTTTATTTATTCATTCACTTAGATGCTTATCAATCTGATTACTAACAATTTAATATTGGAATTCATGTGCAAATCAAGTTTAAATTATATGGAACTGGTTTAAGTTTAGTAAATTATAGCAAAATATTATCTTTTTATAGTCAACTATTCGTGTTTTATATTGAATTATTACTTTGTAGTTAAAATTTTAGAAATAGTTAAATTTATAGTAAACTAGTGTATTATAACTGTTAGTTATATTATATATATATATATTTTTTTTTTTTTTTTTTTTAAAACTGTTAGTTTTATTTATTGTATGAGGAAAAATGAACTCTGAGAGTACGATATGGGTTCTTGAACCAAAAGAGTTTTATGTGGATCTATTCTGAGGTTTGTCTCTCCTTATTTTCCTCCTCCTGGGCTTTTTAGATTCTTCTCCATTGCATTTATTCTAAATTTTGTATATGGATAATTGACTATTTTTAGATAATTTATTATGATTTGTTTATAGTTAATAAACTTAGACCTTATATCACCAAATGCGGTTTGTATATAGTCAACTATAATATTATAAATATTCCATTATATTATTATAATAGTGAGTTATGTTTTCAAATATAATTTACTATGCAACAGATTAAATTGTTGCTATACTATAAAAATCTAAAAATAACTAAATATATAGTCAACTACTCAACTTTTAATAGAAATAGTCAAATTTTTATATACAATTAAGAGAGTTATTATAAACTATTATAAAAATTATTCAGTATATACAAGTTGACTATATTGTTTAATATAGTCAGATGTGTGTGAAAAATATATATTCCAATTAAAAAACTTGTCTAGCTCTTACTTTTTGTTTTTTCTTATTTTTGTAGATGTCAGTAGGCATTTTTGCAGATGGACATTTTGATCTTTATTTTTCTTCTCTTTGTGAGTTTACTAAAAAAAAATTTACACATGTTACTTTACTAATTAGACTCAGCCACAGCCAAAGTAATATCGAGCCAATTCACCATATTTTTCAATGCTTACACATATATAATCTATAAAAAGTATTTACAAAACAAAAAAAAAAACACAAACAAAATTCTAGTTCCCAAAAGACTACAAACTTTGGATTTAGCATATGTCTCTGAAATGTTTTAGCAGGGTTCAGAAATAATTTGTTGCTTAGTACAATTTTAAATATAATACAATGCTAACACTCAACGCAATTTTTATCTTACTTTAGTAACAGAATACGTAAGAATTGTTCAAAAAAAAAAAAAAAAAAAAAAAAAAAAANCATGATAAGTTACTATAATAAATTAATTATATTATAGTATATGTCAACAGGAAATAATAAATAATTAAATATCACATTGCAAGAACCACGTCTGTATGATATATATCACTAATACCTTCGCCGGCTTCGATTTAAATCTTAAAAGCCACTTACGTATGTAAAACTATTACAGTATTTGGAAGACATTAGAAAATATAAACCAAAGATAACAAATCCTTCAAATCGTTATTGGAGTGCAACACTGTCAAAATGTATTCCCCTTTGTTTTTCCGTTTTTTCAAATCGTTATTTATGTATTCAATTGTAATTTAATTATCTTCTGTACTTTGTATGAATTCTATATAAATAAGATAGATGTTAGTTAAAAAAAAAAAGAGAATTCTTCAAATTCACTTCCTTGACAAGCAAACTACCGAAACCTCTCAAATTTGATTTCTTCCTCAAGCAAAGCCATCAATCAACCAAATGTCAGATTCTATTCGCCGGAGAACTCTTCCGACTCCGGTGGAAAACGTAGGCCAGAGCTCAAGGACTAGAAGGACGGCGTCCCCTGGCGTTTCCGATAAGAATCGTTCGAAACCGGCTAATAAAGTTTTCGAGCGAAGCGTCTCAGACTCGAGTGTCGTCCATCGCCGCCGAGACGGAGAAAGTACTAGCCCGCGGCGACCATCGCGGATGATGAGAAGTTTACAGACGGAAGAACCCGACCCGGTCGGTTACTTGCCTAGGATCCACTCTGAGAATTTCGCTTATTCTTCGCCGTCGTCTCTATCTCGGATCAACGAAGAGGTCAGACTCTGTTTTTCTCACTAGTCTCATTTTTATATTACTATTTTCAAATCAGATTCATGATTTTCAATACATTATTAGCCTACAATTTTCTTAAGAATTTATAATTTTAAGCTAGCATTTTTAAAGTGTTACAGTTTGGCCCTTAAGTTTCCTATACTGAGAATGAACACAAGAGTGTAAGTCAAGATGTCACCGCGGAGCGTCAATTTTAACCTTATTATAAAATCTGCAGAGAAATCATTTTCTTGTGTTAATGCAAAACATCAGGGTAATAAAAGAGGATCGCAAAAAGTAGTGATCGACGTAGCAGTAGAAGGAAGCCCTGGACCTGTAAGAACAGTGGTTAACAAGTGTTGCAGCGTCGAAGAAACGATCAAGCTCGTCGTGGACAAATACTTCGAAGAAGGACGAACACCGAAACTCGATCGCGGTTCTGCCTTTGAATTGCATCACTCACATTTCAGCATCCAATGTAAGGCTGTAAAAATAAAGATATGATTTCATATTAATTGTGCATGGTGCATGGAGATAGGAAAAAAAAAAGGGAGGGATGTATTGAAATCTAGATTTGAAGTGATTTTATTTTCAGATGATTTAGAGTGATTTTAGAGAAGTTGTTATAATTTTAATGAAATCACTCTAGAATCCCACTTAAAACCATGAGATTTTAGATGATTTGTTTTTAAAGTGGATTTGAAAATCACAAGTTCAATAACACTGGATTTTAAACTACTTTTTAAAATTCATGTTTGAATAACAGATGATTTGTCATTTTAAATCAAAGCACTCAAAATCAGCTAAAACCCCAAGTTCAATACACCTCCCAAAAGTGATTTCTCCCAATTAAGTTTTGGTTAATTAAAAGTTTCAAGAAATTGTTTTGAGTTTATGTATTTATGTTAGATTGGTTAGGTTGAATAAAAATATATATACTATACTATATAGTTTGGCTTGAATCTCCAAAGGTCATGGAAAATTAAGATTCTCGTGCCTCATGTGAAACAAATAACTATCACATCATTCATGAGTTATATATAATATAACCAAAAGAAATGGGTGGCTGAAACTGGGGATTTGATTTTAACCATGTTCTTTGTAACATAATTAAACTGTTATAAAATAAAAATGTATTTGATTTGATGTATTTTTCAGCTTTGGATAAAAGAGAAATAATCGGAGAAATAGGAAGTAGAAGCTTTTACATGAGAAAGAGAGATCATGAACCCGGAGATTCATTTACCGAGAGAACGAGCTTTATTCCGTCGCCGAATTTGATCGAATTGTACATCACACAGATAATTGGGAAAATCACGAGGAGAACAAGAAAGATATGGAACATATTGGTTTGTGCGGAATGAGATTAACTAATGTACACTTTTGACTTTTGACTTTTGAGCGTGGCACATAATATTTGAGTTTGTGTTGCTCTAATCAAATTGATAATGGGCAATTTGGTATTTATAAAATTGTACTATATATCTATTGACTCTATAGACATATATAAACTTGTGACTGGTATTGGTTTGTAATTATGTGTATGCGAGATTTACTTCTATATGGAATAAATTGATGTGCGAATTAAAATCCGTATAATAGTTTTAGATACGATTTTGGGAAGAATTGAAAATTTTAAGAGAACGAAATACACAAACATAGATTCAAAGATGGTTTTTTAATTGATATTTCGTCAAAGTGGAGTGTTTAGCGTAAGAGTTTAGCTGGGTAAAAAATATCCCTAAAACAAGAACTTTGGACTCCTATTTATATTATACAAGAAATGAGTACCGACTTTATGAAAATATTTGACGATATCCAAATAGATTTGTATCTATATTTGTCTCTACCGTTGGCTAGGCGCGACTCTATCTTCAAGGGCGAACCACATATCGTCTTTGTGGACCTTAGTTGGAACCACTAAGGTAGATGTTGGTTCAACCCATAGGACATTATGGCTCGGCCCATGTTCTTCAACTTGTCGTTGCGCTAAACAGTTTGTCCTCCGCTGGTTTGGTTCGGTGTGCGTCTTTTGGTTTAACTCGGTTCCTTCCCATCAATACCCTTGGACGAGCTAGCTCCTTTTAGCGTGCGTTCTGGCGTCTTCCATATTTAGCTAGTTCGACTGTTGATCTCCATGTGATGAAAACCGACCCCAACAATTAATTAAGATGAATGATTTAGGGTTAAGTTTTCTTTATTAGCTTTCGAAAATTAGAATGATAAACTGAAAACTATACTAAATACGATTTATGCCTTTGATGTTTCACTCGCCTTGATACTGTTTTATGCCTTTGTGCCTTCATTAAATCAACATGCACAACCCTTTTCTTGTTTCTTATCGAATTTTCTTTCTCTGTTTTTTCAAGGTACTATTTATTTTATTTTAGAAAGAAACTCTACTTTATACTTACTCAAAGCTAGAATCATCAGGGGGGGACATTCACGGATATATGACATCGGATAATTGACTTCTGTGGCATGTGTCAATAATTTATGAAAACAGTGAGACATGATATACGCATAGCTAAACGTTGAAATAGATTGAGTCTATTAGGTATTAGCCAATCAAACATATTAAAGTAATAGAATGGTATTACATCACGAAACGTGACTTTACATTTGAAATTCTAAAGTCCACATTTTTTGGCAGGAAATAAGATATGTAGGTAGTAGTTTGGTGGCGTTGCCTCAATCCTTTCGAAAAAAGTTGAACCTTATACATCCAATCTTGTTTAAGTGAGATGAATTACGTCTAATAAAATTATATTATATACCAACGAATGATCTCAGGTTCTTAGCTCAAAACTTTCTTGTTAACAAAGGGAAAAAGTTATACGAACGATCGTTGTAATTTGTAACACTCGTCGTCACTCGGTGGAAACCAAGTGCGTTACTCGTGAACGTGACGTGCTTGTGTGTATGGAGTAAGGAAAGTGACCCACACGCTCCTCTTATGACCACACCATTAATGGCTCAACAATTAATCCAAAAGTTATTTGTTTAAAAACGAAAACAAACTTCGGATCAAACGTAGCCAAACATCTACTACGAGTATTTTTTATTAATTAATGTTATGTTATTACTTGACGTTTAATGGATCTTATTTTAGACTATGATATTAACTTTTAAAAATAAAATAAAATTATCTAGGTTGCACCTTTGTTAGGGTTGACGAGTCGCTCCAGATGCAGTCTAAACTAAGATCCCATGATAAACCTCACACGAAAAAAAGTTTGAAACCTAAATCTCCCCCTTTGGATAATGCAATGCTACCAATCGACGCATTTCTTCTTTACTTTAATAATAACACAGTACGTAAGAATCACGATAAGATAGCATACTATCTCTACTATATAGTATAACGTCGACAGGAAAATAATAAATATCATGGTACAATAACCACGCCTATATTAATAATACGTTGAATCGGATCGTATAAGGCATTTTTTTTTTTTGGTCGGCTTGGCTTTAATTGTTAAAAGCCACTTACTATGTAAAAGTAAAACTGTTATTTGAAAAAAAAACATTTGAAGATATATGAACGAAGAAAACAAATTAAAAGAGAAAAGGAGAGACAGAGAATCCTTCATATTCGCTTCTTTGCCAAGCAAACCACCGAAACCTCTCAACTTCTTTCTTCCTCCTCCTCTTCAAGCAAATGTCAGATTCGATTCACCGGAGAAGAGTTCCGACTCCCCTCGGAAACGGTGGCCGGAACCACAGGACGAGAAGGACGGCGTCACGAGGCGTTTCCGACAAGAATCGTTCGAAACCGACGAATCATGTTTTCGAGCGAAGCTTCTCAGATCCGAGTCTCGATCGCCGCCGCGAGAAAGACAGTAATGACCTGCGGCGACCATCGCCGATGATGAGAGGTTTGCCGACGGAAGAATCCGAGGCGATCGTTTACTTGCCTAGGATTCGCTCTGAGGTTTTCTCTTCTTCTCCGTCGTTGTTGGGCTTATCTTCGCCGTCCTCACTATATCCGATCGATCAAGAGGTCAGACTCTGTTTTATTGTTTTTCTTACTAAACTTCATTTCTACTTTAATATTTGAGTTATTTTTCAATCCTTTTTGTACACAATGTTTACGAAATTCTAATTTAAGGCAAATATTTCGAAGGGTTACATTTTGGCCCTTAATTTTGCTTTCTTGAACAGAGATTTTTATTCAAGCTGTAGTGAATTCTATTAGATTCAATTCTTTACTTCAAAAAATCAGATCGTGAGAAAAAAATGCCAAAATTTAACCTTTCGAGTTAATTATAAAATCAGAGAATCATTTTCTAATTTTCTTAAAATTTCAAAAAAATCAGGGTAATAAAAGAGAAGCACCAAAAGTAGTGATCAACGTAGCAGTAGAAGGAAGCCCTGGACCTGTAAGAACAATTGTCAAACTGAGTTGCAACGTCGAAGAAACGATCAAACTCGTCGTGGAAAGATACTGCGAAGAAGGACGAACACCAAAACTCGATCAAGGTTGTGCTTTTGAATTGCATCAGTCACACTTCAGCATCCAGTGTAAGCTATATACACAACTCTGTCGAAAAAAATATAGTTTTCATTCTGTGCATGGAGATGAAAAAAAATAAAATAAAGTTGTTTCTATACCAACTAAGTTTTGGTTAATTAAATTTTGCAAGAAATTGTTTTCGGTTTGATTTGTGTATATTTAATTGGTTAGGTTTTAATTAAATATCTAGTTTTGCTTGAATCTTCAAAGATCATGGAAAATTTCCAAAATAATTATGGATCACGTGAAACAAAGAACTCTATTACATAAATCATGAGTTATATAGTAAAGGAAAGGGTGATTGAAACTGGTGGTTTTTACCCTTTATTGTTTGTTTGTCACATACATGATTTGATGTAATAATTTTCAGGTTTGGAAAAGAGAGAAATAATCGGAGAGATAGGAAGTAGAAGCTTCTACATGAGAAAGAGACCTCATGAAACCGGAGTTTCTTTCGCCGGTATTGCTCCGGTGAGAACGAGCCTTATTCCGTCGTCAAATCTGATCGAATTGTGCATCGCTCAGTTAATTGGGAAAATCATGAGTATAACGAGAAAGATATGGAACATATTGGTTTGTACGCAATGAGATTAACTATGTAACTAATGTACACTTTTGAGCGTGGCACATAATATTTTAGTTTGTGATGCTCCAATCTCATAAAAAAATTGTTTTAAATTGTATTATACTTGTGACCGGTATTGGTTTGTAAATCTGTGGATGCAAGATCCTTGAAATGAATGTTTGGAGGTTAAACTTTATTACTCCGCGTTCTTTTGGATAACGCAAATGAAAGGAAAATTAAAAGATGCCTCATAGAATATGGTCAATAGTCAGCGAAAAAGACATTTGTAAGAGAAAAGTACAACATAAGCTTTGTATTTAGTGTACTAATTACATCTACAAACATGTAAACAAACGAAACATACAATTCAATTCATGTGAGGAAAAAAAAATCAAATCAAAAGGGAATTTTTTGAAAACGTCTTTCTTCTTGTTCCTTGCTCCTCTTTGTACACCGATGAAACTGGATATTGACACAACATGGAGCTAAGGAAGCAAGGATTATGTGTTAGACATGAAAAATCCTCAAATCTTCCGTCGAACTTCCATGTTACCTCCTTCAACCGCCACAAGAAACAACAAAGAATCGTCGTCACCGGTTAGTATGGCACATCTCCCTGATGACCTACTGTTGAACTGCTTAGCCCGCCTCACGAGATCGTACTACCCAATCCTCTCCTTAGTTTCCAAGAGAATATTCCGCTCTCTCCTTGCTTCCACGACCGATATTTACGAGACACGGAGACTTTTAGGCAGCACGGAGAGTTGTCTCTACGTCTGCTTAATGTCTCCATGTAGCTCTAAGCCACGTTGGTTTACTCTAACCCAAAGACCAACTAGAAACCCTAAGCCCAACTCAAGATGGCTCAATTCCTGCTTTAGTCCAAGTATAATCCTAAAGAATCATATTGAGATATGTAGAGGTTAATGGGCCATAAGGCCTTAATCTCTAAGAGAGTGTGCAAGCTAAGTCCCACATCGGAAGTGAGAAGAGACTTTGAATGATATATAAGGGACTGAGGCCTCTCCACCTATAATCCTAAAGAATCATATTGAGATATGTAGAGGTTAATGGGCCATAAGGCCTTAATCTCTAAGAGAGTGTGCAAGCTAAGTCCCACATCGGAAGTGAGAAGAGACCTTGAATGATATATAAGGGACTGCAAGCTAAGTCCCACATCGAAAGTGGGACCCTTATATATCATTCAAGGTCTCTTCTCACTTCCGATGTGGGACTTAGCTTGCACACTCTCTTAGAGATTAAGGCCTTATAGCCCATTAACCTCTACATATCTCAATAAATCACACTGTGACGACTAGGAAGAATCTTATGGTCTTACTCCCAAGCAGCCACGACGATTTTTCTCCTCCGAGTGGGTGCACTCCTACGACAATGGGCTCTAACATCTACATGATTGGTGGATACATCAACGGTGAGCCCTCGTCTAGGGTATTCGTGATGGACTGTCGGACTCACACGTGGCACGAAGCTCCAGGCATGCGGGTGGCACGGAAGCATCCTTTTGTGAGTGTTCTTGATGGGAAGATATATGTAGTGGAACGCAACCAAGATTGCGATCCCTCAGATTTTATGGAGTTTTTCGATCCCAAAACCGGGATATGGGAGAATGCGCCAAGCCCTGGAGGAGAGATACGTAGGAGCTGGATGTATATATCGGGAAGCTTTGCCTTGGAAGGAAATCTTCACGTGGTTGGGGACAAGCTTCACAAGAACATGGTTTACAAGCCTAAAGAAAACAAATGGGATACGGTAGGGTTTCGGAAGTGTTTGGGTTCGGGTTGGAAATCTTCTTGCGTGATTGATAACGTGACATACTGTTACACTCATGAACCGTCTAGAAGGATTGAGATCAAATGGTACTCTAGGGAAAGATCATCAGGGAGAGCTTTGAAAGGTTTGGATAAGACTCTGCCTAAGCTGCCAAAGGATTGTGATGATTGTGTTAGGTTGGAGAATTATGGTGGAATGCTTGCGGTTTTATGGGAGGAGAATGTCCGGTCTTTTAAGATGATTTGGTGTGCTGTGATTGCGATTGAAAGGCGCAACAATGTGCATGAGGTTTTTGGGAAGGTCGAGTGGTGTGATGTTGTGCTTAGAGTCCCCAAGTCATGTTATCTCGAGCATTTAATTCATACTACTGTTTGACCCCATTGCTTGGAGCTTTTGGAAATGGTAATATACGAAACATGAGACAAGAGAATAAGCTTGACCATAATTTACATTTTTCTTAGAATGGTTTAAGTCCTCTAATTTGATTGTTCGAAAAAAATTATTGTACTTCTTCGGCTGATAAAGCCTCTAGCTAAGACAGAGTCTTTAGAAAGTATCTTCTTTTGCGAAAACCCAAAACAGAGAAGCGTCCGTCGCTATCGCCGACGCTCACAATCCATCGCCGATCATCATAGTTCTCACTTCTCAGCTTTTCTCACACTATGTCTCCCTGTACCCTCTCTGACCACGCAGGGAGTATATTCCTAAACTCCACGCCTGCAACCCGGTTCTTTTT
>OVBJ01002839.1:0-15076 GCA_900406535.1 Noccaea bulbosa
CCACCATCAACAGTAAGTCCCCCCCAGTTCGTTGAGTTAGATTTCTTGCTCGGCGAATTTCTTGATTCTGATTGGGTTGTCATATAATCCTAACTGACTGAGCGTCTTTCGTATATTCCCCCAGCACGAAAATCGAGGACTCGTTTCGTACGGCTTATCCGCTCATCTTTCCGTAATCCTCTTCTATTTAAGCTCCCACTTATTACTGTTGACAAAGTTGGACTCCTGTTTTTTTTTATTTGTCACTTTCTCTCTCTACAAGCTCCTCTCTTTCTCTCCCTGCGAACTCTACTGTCTCTGCGAGCTCCTCTTTCAGCGAGCTCGTCCTCGTTCGATCCGTCTGTTCGGCGTCCCCCTAATCATGGCTCGGCAGATCGTTTCCGGCGGGCCTTCGTCTTTATCAAGCTCGTCTTCGTCGAGCTCGTCGTTATCGAGCTCGTCCGCATCGAGATCGTCCTCATCGGGCTCGTCCGCACCGAGCTCGTCTCCGTCGAGCTCGTCATCTGAAGGTTCTCATTTGTCCGGGTCGGCGGATCCGAGATCCTTACTTCCAGATGGCAGATCGGACATGCGGCAGGTCGTTAGCGATGCCGAGCGTCTTCCCTCCGCTGTCAGATCCGTCGTAGGTGGAGGTGGTTGGCGGGTTGCGGAAGGCTTTGAGGCTGCCCAGATTTCGGATCTTTCTGGTCGGCGTGTTTCGGTGAATCCAAACTTGCAAATTTCCTCGGCTAGGCGGGTTGTCGGGGTCGAGCCGACCTTGGCAGCGAGACCTGCTTACGACTCGGGATCTAGCGACGCCGACCGGGTTGCTCCGTGAGCCCGCCGTCCGAGCTCCGTCGACCGAGATTTAGAGGCCGTTCGGATCTCGCCCGAACCGGTCACGGTTGCTGGTCCGACAGAGGTTCTTCGATCGGAGAGATCGGTTCATCCATCTGTTGGAGAAGGTGTTCGTCCTCCTCGAGATGCTGGAATCGGAATGGTTCGCCATGGTCTTTTTCCTGCGGATGATGGTGGAGGTTTCGTGGAAACGGTTGCTCGCGCACCGGTGCAGGTCGTTGGTGTTGAGGTGGACGACGTTGATGAACGTCCTCCTGACCTGCCTCTTTTCGTTCCTCCTGCTTCTCTCGTGGATACGGTGAACCATCCTTCTTTCGGAAACTTCCCGGCTTCCACAATGACCCTTGATGATCTTGATACTTTTCGACGATCTTTTGGGGCTCCGGAGTTGGAGGTGTGTGCGCCGGGACCTGGAGCTCGTCCCTGGACGGCCCCGAAAGGGTGGATGTGCTTGTACGAGTGCTGGTTCAAATCGTACAAGCTTTGGTTCCCACTTCCGAAGCTCTTGACCACCTACTGCCAGGAGAGGAGGATGACACCGTCTCAACTTCTGCCATCTTCGATACGCAACATGGTCGGTCTTTTGGTCTTGGCGAGTGAGTGCGGGGTAACTATGAACTTGCGTTTTTTCGAAGAGATGACCCAAATTACGAGGAATGATGCTATTAACGGGACCTTCTATATAAGCATGAAGCCTCGTCGCCGGGTCGTCGATGGTTTTCCGAGCAAGACGAATTCATGGACCAGACGTTACTTTTTTTGTCAAGATCAACGCGATTTCTCTGGCTGAGCCGACTGGGAGATTCCGCTCCATGTGGAATGGCCAAATTGGTAAGTCCGTTGTTTCCTTCTCCCTTCTTTCGAGTGGTTGGTTTTTGCCTCTCTGGTTTTTGATAGAAAGCATTCGTTCATGTAGCTCGTCATTCGCCATGCGCTCCGTTCCCGGATAATTTTCACGAAGATGAGGAGATAATCCTGAACAGAGGTCTCCAGCTGTGGTCTTCGATTACTCGAGATAGGATCGAGAGGATTGTCCCTCTTTTGAGAGATGGTCGATTTCGGTACCTTTTCAGTTGTGGATTTTGACTACTTTTTTAGACGTTGATATCTTGATCTTGGTTTTTGCTCTATCTTCTTTTTTTTTACATGCAGACTGGGAGTACGTCGGGTCAGATTCTCCAATCAACGAGTCTGATGAGCCTGTTCGTCTTAGTGTTGGTCAGCTCGACGCCGAGCTACCAGACTATTTTGCCGAGATGGAGGCCTTGGCTCTTGGTGCTAGAACGGTTCATGTGCCAGAGAGTTCGGCGGTAGTACCTCCTGAACTGGAGAGGTCGGCTGTCGTACCTCCGGAGAGGTCGACGGCTGTTCTCGCACATCCTTCCTATCCATCGACTGATCATATGACGATGGAAAAACGGTTGGAGATCATGAGGAGGAATGACTTGAGAAAGAAGGGCTCGTCGAGAGTGGGCATGGTCGCGGGAGACGGAGGTGCTCGAAATGCTCTGGTAGATGACGCTTCAGGTGAGGTCGTCGCTCCCATCGAGGTGGTTCGAAATGAGCCGGATGGTCGGGAGGTTCGTGGTCAGAAGAGGAAGAGGTCAGATCGTCGGAAGAGATCATCTTGTCTTGACGGGTCTGATAGACCTCAATGGGGTTGGTCTTTTGGTTTTTTAGGTGATGGACATTTTGATAATGATCGTCATGCGTGTGGTCGGTTGTGTCAGCAGCTGAGGGTCGGGACGACTGATGTGGCTCCGCATCCGTTGTCTGAGCTTGAGGATGAGGATGGTTATACCGCTTGGGCTCAATACTCAGTCTTAGTAAGTCGTTCGTCATACTCCAGTTTTTTTTTTTTTTTTTTTTTTTTTTTTTTTTTTTTTTTTTTTTTTTTNCAGGCGGTGACCAGCGCGAACCAGCTCTTTGACACTCTATCGAGGCAGCTTCGGTCTGCTCGCGCTGCCCAACATCATTTCAGGAGAATGTACAAACGGACGTCCCGGAGCCTTGAAGTAATGAAAGGCGAGGTGGATACGCTTGCTGTGACTCGGGCTGTTTTGGAAGCTGAGGAGAGTAAGTCGGAGGAGCTCCAAAAAAAGGTTGACGACATCTTGACAGTGAACGCTAAGGTGATATCAGAGAACGAGGCGTTGTGTGGAGCTGTTGCCGCCTTTGAAGATCAGAATAAGAGCTTCGAGGAGACTTTCCATCTGGAGACGAGCAGGTTGAGGGCTACTCGCTCCGAGCGTGTTTTTCGTGTGAAGTCAAAGTACAAGGAGCGTTTTGATCAGATGAAGCAATACTTGCTTGACCAGAAGAAGATCCTGAAGATCGGCCATCTCCTCAACCAAAACAAGGCTATTCACGGTTCCTATCAAGCTTTGAGGAAAAGAGGCATTGACATTCCGGACGATCTAGTCGAGCAGATCGAAGTGCAGAAACTTCAAATTGAGTTTGATTATCAGCAGATTGAAGTCGTCGATCTCCCAAAGCTTGATATGACGCCGTTTACGAATAATGCTGATCGTTACTTGGCCGATGCAGGGATTGTCACTCCGGCTGATCCTGACGAGCTTCGCGACGCGCCCTCGACTCCTTCTGCTTCTTGATTACTTTGCTGTAAGCGTGCCTTTACTCGTTTGTTATTGTGTTTCCTTCTGTTTATGAACCCTTTGAGGTCGTACTTCGTGATGAGCATGTCTTTCGAGTATGGATGGAACTTCTCTCCCTTGCCCCCCTTTTTTTTTTTTTACTGCTTTGTTGATTTTGAAATATGGGATCGGTTTTTCAAGCAGATTGAACGAAAAATATTTGACAGAAGTTATTTGCAAGCCGGGGCTCGCCTTGTGTGCTAGGTGCAAGGTTTAATTTGGCTTACCCTGTTTAAAATTTTGCGAGACTGGGCTCAGCTGAGGACGCCTTGGGATTTTTAAGATCTACTTGTCGGGGATACGAGGGTTGCTCGGTTTAATTGCCCTTTTCGATTAAAAAATCTCTGCGAGCCGGAGCTCGGCTTGGTATGAGGTGCGTGCCGGAGCTCGGCTTATCCTGTTTTAAGGTCTGCGAGCCGGAGCTCGGCTTAAGTCGATGAGCTAAGCTTTGTCGGCCTATGCATCGAAGACGTGGATTATTTCACCACTGCATCCGTATGGAACGCAATAAATCGAACACTGGGCCAGAGTGACGATGTGTTTTTATACAGAATAGACTGTGTGAAGTGTACTACGTCGACACCCAGAAAATTTTGAAGTAAAAATGTTTTTTTTTTTTTTTTATAGTTACAGCTGGACCTCTCTTTTTTGGAGGCTGCCTACGTACCTCGAATGAGGATCAAGCCGATCGTAGTTCACATTACATATTGAGCTCGGCATGAGCTTTTTTTTCTTTTATTTTTATTTTTTTTTTTTTTTTTTTTTGGGGNTTTTTTTTTTTTTGCGGGTTGGCGTTGTTGAAGTTGGTTCATCATTCTCCTTTGGCTAGTCGACTTAGTAGTAGTAGCGCTTGATGCTCGCGGAGTTCCACGATCTCGGGATCGGTTCTCCTGCCATAGTGACTAGTTCGTACACACCCGGTCGGACGACTTTGGAGATGATGTAGGGGCCTTCCCAATTGGCACCAAGCTTCCCGGCGTTTGCTTCCTTGGTGTTTTCGTAGACTTTCCTAAGTGTAAGGTCTCTCTCAACGAACATTCGTCCGCGAACCTGTTTGTTGTAATAGCGAGCTGCAGCTGGTTGGTAGTTTTGAATGCGGAGTAGAGCTTTGTCGCGTTCGCCATCGAGCTCGTGTGTCAACATTGAATGTCGGAGTGCTCCTATGCCGACCTCTGCGGGAGACATGGCTTCTATCCCGTGGGAAAGAGAAAATGGAGTTCGGCTCGTCGCGCACCTTGGTGTTGTTCGGTGCGACCAGAGCACCCCGTCGAGCTCGTCGCCCCATGTTCCTTTCTTGGCGTTAAGTCGTTTCTTGAGACCGGCAACTATGGTTTTGTTTGTGGCTTCAGCTTGCCCGTTGCCTTGTGGGTAGTGGGGTGTGGATTTGTTGAGCCTGATCTTCCAACGTGCGCAGAAAGCCTCGAAGGTATTGGAGATGAATTGGGACCCGTTGTCAGTGACGATCTCGAACGGCAGGCCATGGCGACAGATGCTGTACTTCCAGACAAAATGCTGTACGTCGTTATCCTTGATGGTGGCGTAGGACTCGGCTTCGATCCACTTGGTGAAATAGTCGGTCATGACGAGGACGAACTTCTTTTGACGGGAAGGGGGAAACGGTCCGATGATATCCATGGCCCATCTCATGAATGGGTAAGGGGCAGCTGAGGTCGTCAATAACTCCGACGGCTGATGAATGACCGGGGCGTGGCGTTGACATTTTTCGCAGCGGGCGACGAACTTCTCGCAGTCTGTAATCATGGTCGGCCAGAACATCCCATGCATCTTGATTTTGAGGGCTAGAGATCGGCCTCCTGCATGATTCCCTCCTGCGCATTCGTGTGTTTCCTTCATAACGTCTTGAACTTTTCGATTGTCGACGCATGTCAAAAGTGCCCCTGATGCACTCCATCTAAACAGTCCGTCGTCGAGCATCGTGTAGTGGGCGGCGCAGGCTTTGAGGCGTCGAGCTGCCCATTTTTCTCTTGGTACTCTGCCGTCGGATATATACAGCATGAGCTCGGTTCGCCAGTCCTTATCGATAGGTTCGCATTGTACGTCAGCTGCGTCGTCGAGGCCATCTTCGAGCTTGGTGATCACCATAATTGACGCCGGCTGCTCGATGCTAGGTCGGTCGATACTTTCAACTGGTATCATTCGCTTTAAGTCGGGGTCGGATGTTGAGGCTAAGGCAGCGAGTGCGTCGGCCGAAGAGTTGTCGCTGCGCGGGATCTTGGTGAGGTCAAAGGTGGTGAAACTGCTGGCTAGGTCCTGCACTACCTTGAGGTAGGCGTCCATCCGTTCATTTTTTGCTTCGTAACTCCCGTTGAACTGGTTCGCGACGAGCTGGGAGTCGCAATAAGCGTGAATGTGGTTGGTCCCGATGCCCTTGGCGAGTCTTAGTCCGGCAAGCAATGCTTCGTACTCGGCCTCGTTGTTTGAGGCGGGAAACGCTAGCTTGAAGGATTGTTCCAACACCTCGCCTGTTGGAGAAACTAGGCGAATACCCACTCCTGATCCGTTTCGAGATGATGATCCATCGACGAAGAGGGACCAGGCCTCGGCCTTCGGGAGGTCGGCAGTATTCTGAAGCTCGGGAGGGAGCTCGACGATGAAGTCAGCTAGAACTTGAGACTTGGCGCTGGTTCGTTTTTTGTATTCGATGTCGTGCTCGCTTAATTCAATGGCCTACTTAGTCATTCTTCCTGACTGGCTGGGACTGTGAAGCATTGTGCGCAGTGGCTGGTCTGGCTGCGGTGACGACTGCGAGCGCCAGTTTCTCCGTTGTTGAATATCGTGGTTCGGGGTCGACCAGGGCCTTGCTTATGTAAAAAATCGGTCTTTATTATCCTCTATCTTCTCGGACGAGCATGCCGCTTACTGTCGAGCTCGACACGGCAATGTAAAGGTAGAGCGTGTCTCCTGGTTCGGGTTTAGCTAGGACTGGTGCGGTTGACAGGTAGGTCTTAAGTTGTAGGAAGGCTTCCTCGCACTGTTCGTCCCATTTGAAATTTTTGTTTCCTTTGAGTAGTTGGTAGAAAGGTAAGCACTTGTCCGTTGAACGAGATATGAAACGGTTGAGGACAGCGATTCGACCGGTGAGGCGTTGAACTTCCTTGGCATTTTTAGGAGATGGGAGTTCGAGCACAGCGGCGATCTTCTTAGGGTTTGCCTCGATCCCTCTTTTGGTGACTATGTAACCGAGAAATTCCCCGGAGGTTACGGCGAAGGTGCACTTGGTGGGGTTGAGTTTTATACCGTAGAGGTTGAGGCTCTCAAAACAGGTCGTCAGGTGGGAGATGTGATCTTTTGCGCTACGGGACTTGACCAGCATATCGTCAATATAGACCTCCATCGTATGGCCGAGCTGATCTGCGAACATCATGTTTACAAGTCGTTGATAGGTCGCTCCTGCGTTCTTGAGACCGAAAGGCATTACTTTGTAACAATATGTTCCCCGCACTGTGATGAACGCGGTTTTCTCACGGTCGTCTGTATGCATCATTATCTGATTGTACCCGGAAAATGCGTCCATAAAGGAGAGGAGCTCATTGCCTGCTGTGGCTTCGACGAGCCGATCTATATGAGGTAGAGGAAAACTGTCTTTCGGACATGCCTTGTTGAGGTCGGTAAAGTCGACACACACTCTCCATTTCCCGTTCTTCTTCTTTACCACCACCGGGTTGGCAAGCCATTCTGGATACTTCACCTCCGTGATTGAGCCTGCTTTGGATAGGCGTTCGACCTCGTCATTCACCGCCATGGCTCTTTTAAGACCGAGCTTCCTCCTCTTCTGTTTGATTGGTTTGAAGGTTGGGTCGTCGTTGAGCTCGTGAAAGGCGACTGCTGGGTCGATCCCTTTCATATCTTCGGCTTTCCATGCGAACGTCGTCAGGTTGGTCTTCAAGAATGTAACAAGTTCTTCCTTTAACGCGCTATCGAGGTCGGCTCCGATGCCAACACATTTTTCTGGGTCACTTGGATAGAGATTCACCTGAATCACGCTTTCTCGCTGTGAATCGTCCGGGGGTGGGAGATCGTCTTGCACCTTGGCGGGGTTAGAAATAAGACATGTCTGTGAAGATTTCCGGAGCTTGTGTTCGGTGATGAAGCAGGTGCGTGACATCCGTTGGTTTCCACGAACGGTAAAAATTCTGCTTGGAGTAGGGAACTTTAAACATTGGTGGTATGTCGAGGGTACCGCCTTCATTGCGAAGAGCCATGGCGTGCCGAGGATGGCATTGTAGATTTCCGGCTTATCGACGACCATGAATTTGACGAGCCTCGTCGTTCGCCCGACGCACACCGGTAGCTTGATCGTGCCGATCGTCATTGTAGTTGTCCCAGCGAAGTCCGTCAGTGGTCTAGCTTTTGGTTTGAACTCGTATCTTTCCAATCCCATCTTGGTGAGGGTTGTTTTGAAAATGAGGTCGACCGTGCTTCCCGTGTCAACCAGTACTCGAGAGCGATGACCTGGATTTCTATTACTAGCGGGTCGTTGTGGGGCATGGCCACGCCGTTGGTGTCATCGTCGGTGAAGGAGATCTCGTTGCTGACCTTGATCTCGTCGTGTGCGTCTCTTTTGAACTTAGCTGTTGCGATCGTCTTCCTTTCATAGTCTTTTATGGATCGCACCGAATCATTGCAACTCATAAGTCCGCCCATTATCATGTTGATTCTGCGTTTGGCGGTGGGAGGTGTCCCTTCTCGGTCATGCTCGGTTCGGTCTCTTTTTGGGGGCGCCATGTCCGACCCAATGTGGCTTTTAGGTCGGCGCTGATCGTCTTGTCGTTTACTCTCTTGTGATAGTCGGAAGCGCTCTGATTCATTTTTTGGTTGCTGCTGCGGGCTTCTTTGTTAGGTGGAGGTCGTCGTCGTTGGCTGACTCTCACCCTTCCCTTTCGAGGCAGAGTTCCTGAGATACTCCCTGTACAAGATGTCTTGTAGGTGTCGACACTGTTCGGTCGAATGTCCTTGTATGTTGTGGAAATCGCAGAATGTCGTCTTCGATCCTTTGGAAGAGTTAGTCGGGGCGGTACGTACGTACTTGTTCCACTGATTGTTAGGCAGCCTCGGCTGACTGTCGAGCTCCTGCTGGTCCCGATCGCCGATCAGGAAACTTGACGCTCTTTTTTCTTTGAAATCTTGCATGTAGCTGTCATCGTAGTGTTGGCGTGGCTCGACATATTCGTCTGCTGGCTTCTCCTTTGTGGTCGGCTGTTTGGAAGCGAGTTTTTTGGACATCGCAGCTCGGTTTTCTTCCAACTCGATGAATCCTGTTGCTCGGTGCATGGTATCTTCCAATGTCGCTGGCCTGTCGGTGGTCATACTTGCCTTAAACTTGGAGTCGTACCAGAGTGCGTTTTTTAGTGCCCCTAAGGCCGCCGCATCGCCTATTGAAATTTGGGAGACTATGTTTCTGAATCAATCGACGAAGGATCGGAGTGACTCCCTTGAACCTTGTCACAGCGCGTAGAGGTCGGCATCGGAGATGGCTTGCTGGATATGGATCGAGTAATGCTTGAGAAAAGCCGTGGTTAGCTGGTCGTAGTTATCGATCGAGTTCGTCTCGAGACGGGAGAACCAATTTAGTGCTGCGTCAGTTAGTTTCTCCACGAACAGTTGGCAATATCCCGCATCTCGCTCCTCTGGTCGTAGTTGGGCTCTCTGCATCGCTATGCTGAACGCGGCGAGGAATTGAGCCGGGTCGGTTTGCCCGTTGTAAGAGGGCAGACTGAGCTTGTCTTGAGGTCGGATCAGCGCGTTGCTTATTCATGTCGTGAACGGGGTGCTTCGAGCCTCACGCAAGACTTTGTATATCTATGGTGCTGAGCTAGTCGCCTGATGGACTCGTAAAGTGACTTCCTGTAGCTGTTGGCGCAATTGGGCAATCTCCTGATCTCGAAACTGTTCTCTTCTGTCGGGCTCAGAAATGTTCGAGCTGGGTTGCTGCTGGATTGTGGTTTGAGGACCGGATCTCGAGCTCTGTAGGGGTGGCCTTTCTTGGTTAGGGGTCGGCGTCTGCAGTTCGTTGATCAGGTTCCTTTGAAGTGGGGGGGTTTAATCGGCGATTAGCTGGATTGTTGGACGTAGTGACTCCTGCTCTCTGGCAAGCTCGTTCATTCGGTTCTGGTTTCTTGTCTGGGCTGCTGCTAGGTCGTCTAGACGCTGGTTCGTTCCTCGGGATATCTCGCCAAACTGTGTTAGAAAAGCGTAAAACATGGTCGACATGTCACTGGTTGGGAGCGAGGACGGTTCGTCGGGATGTGTGTGTTCGTGTGCATGGCTTGGCTTCCTTGTGCGGTTGTCTGGTTGGCTACATTGCTCGGAGGAGGCTGAGCTGGGCGGGTAGTAGGAGTAGGAGTATTGTTCATGTTGATGGAGGTCGGCAGGACTGTGGTAGACTGAGAGGTCGTCATAGCCGCCGTCAAGGCCTGAGGAAGATGGGGTTGTCAATGGAGCTGTTCTCGGAGTTGTGCTAGCAGGATCTGAAGAGATCGGTGACGCCATGGTTGGAGAAGCGCTGGGTGGGACCAAAGAGGTCGTCTGGTTGAGCTGGGCTATGGGTCGGTCCGTCATCGCCGGCCCGTCTTCCGATTTTTTAGAAGAATTCTTAGTAATTCCCCACAGTTGGCGCCAAATGTAGGTGGTGGGATTGGTACGTGACTTTTAATGCGTGGAGACTAAGTGTGAGGTAGGTTTCGGAAAGGGCCGGGATCAGAATTCTTCTAAGTCTGGAGGTCGAGGTAGGCAATGAAGGAAAGACTTAGAAAAAAGACTTGGATTTAAAACGAGGTCGTCTTTGTTGACGACCTGTTCTTAATTGCTGTTAGAACGTCTCAGTCAGAGCCAAATCCTTGTATTAGAGAAATGATATTATATTCCATGTGGGGTCGAATGTACAGTACAGTTCTATTTATAGTAAAAACATAATGGGCTTGAAGGCTTTCTTTGAAATATCCTGGGCCTCACTCTCTCTTGATCTTCATTGGACCTTGAATTAGGGTTATATGATGGGCCAAAAGGATGGGGTGAAACCCACCATCAACAATGAGGACGTTCCCTCTCTTGAAGTTCCTCGCTTCCCAGAAATGCAGAAGCCGAAGCACCTCTTCGTTGCAGAACTGACCTTCGATTTGGGCGAGCACCTGGAAAGTGAGCAGCTTGGCAGAGGCAGAAAGAGATTTGGATGCCATGGGGGAGATTGGGGAAAGAGAAATTCAGGGTTCAGGGAGAAAAAGTTTTCCAGATTTGGATGAATCTAGTGGGTTGAAAGATTGTAGGTTTTATTGGAGCGGAAAGAGAGGAATCAGATTGAAGTTGCCATAAATTCGAACGGTTACACAAAGCTGAATCGTTTGAGGTTCTAGGTTTGAGGTGAATCCATTCAATTTCTATAGAGAGGAAGAAGACGACATATTACTGTTGGGGCTGATATGGGCTGGGCTGAGTTTTATGTGCTGACGTGGCAACGCAAGAGAGCTTGGGGAGAAGCTGACGTGGACACTCTGAGGAGCCCCGAATACCCCTTTTATTAGTGTAGATGAAAAGACAAAATCTTAAAATATAATAATTTAACTTAATTGAAATGAAAGTATGAGTTTAAGTGTTAATTACCTCTAAAATGGAAGAATGGACAAAGTAACGGTTATACTTTGAAGTATATGAACGGATAAACAGACAAAATAACGATCGGTCTTCAAAGTATATGAACGGAACGAGAGGCGATTGTGCTGATAGTGTGTTATATATGAACTAGTACTCTCTTTAGTAGGTAAACTATATTTGTGTTCTAAACAAGATCAAAAGAAGATCAAAGAGAGTTTAAGAAGAGAAAAAGATGACCAAGAGGAGAATAACTTTAGAGAAAAGAGAGAGAGCTAGCTCTGGAAATCCATTGGAAAATCAAAAATACGCATGTCAGATGAAATTGTTGAAACTTCCTCATCTCTGGGTGCCTAGGTATCCACCGTAAGCCTTTCCTCGTTTGAGAATTCCCAATGGGCCAACGTATTCAGGTCCAATACGTTGTTGTAACCATAGAATACGACCGTAATCGAAATGCATACATTTGTCTCATACACTATGGGGATTGTGAGATATCCTTGTTTCATATTCAGGAATATAATAAGTCAAAGCTTTTCTTATACTTACTTATGGTTTCTTCACATGAAGGCTTTTCTCTCTTACAAAAACAAATGTGACATATTTATAGTGTTTACGAAACTTAGAAACTAAGCTATCTATGATGAGTCATACAACACATGTTTCTTAATTGTAAAGACTCTTGTACTCTTATAAACTTTGCTTAGTGTTGTATACTTGGAATCTAACTAAGTGAGGTTAGACCATCTCCAATGTATTCCACCATTTTTTTCACTATTTTAGTGTTCCCCTATAATAGTGTAGTGTTTCTCTCCAATATATTCCCTTATTTTTCACACTAAAAATGAATATTTTAAGTATATTCTAAATCTAAATTTATTACAAAAACATTTGATTGACAAGTATTACAAATTAGCCCCATTTATTTGATTCATTGTGAAAAAAATTCATAAATTAGTAAATTATTTAAATTAAACTTTTATTATATAAAATAATTACATTACATCATAAAAATGTAAAATATGATAAATTTGACAATATTCAAATGATCTTGATGGATCCAGAAGCAATTTATCGGACTATTAAATTTTTAGTTTTTGTTTTTTACTAATTTTTATTATTTACTTTGTAATGAATAAAATAAAAATTTAATCAATTTATTTATTAGAAATCTTATTATTTTCTAAAATATGTTTTTATGATTAATTATATTAAAAAATAAAAAGAATTTTTTTATAATTTGTTTAAGTGCGGATTCCACAACTTACCAACCAGACTTGACAGATTAAAAAAGAATCAAACACATTAGCAAATTTGTATTTATGTTCATTGCAAAAATGACAAAAGTTTAGATTGAAAACTAGCGAAATTATTTATTTGTAAAGATAATACTCTGACGACCTCGTTGATTGGATTCTCAAAAAAAAAAAAAAAGCAAAAAAAGGCATTTTCCTAAGTTTTTTTTTTTTTTATTTAACATCTTCCTAAGTTTTAAACTTATGTATTGGAATTTCTTGTATATTCTCGTCAATTCGATTTTTGCCATTTGTATAGCGTGTATAAAACTATGTATCGTAGAACATGGTTGAGCGAGATATGCCAATGTAAGACCTTAAAAGCATTTTGGATCGAGGTTTACCGAGAAATGCCTCTAAAAGTCTAACCATTGGAAAACAAATATCATAAAACTATTTATTTTATAATATGCTATATTTATTGAGAAATTTACACCTAGAATCACTTTTTGACTTTCATATTACAGAAAGAGTCACTTAATGAAAGTGGTGCACTTTCATTAAATTTGTTTACAATATTGCCTATGTTTCTATTTAGCCATCTTGCGATAATTTTTTCTTTTTTTTTCAACAGTTAACCCTTTTTTCTTTACCTCTCTCTTTTTTCCACAAAAGAAATAAATTCTGAAATTCTTTCTCCATTTTCCAGCGGTTTCGGACACGATTTACTTGCTCAAATGTCAGATCTCGTCCATCTGCCTGATTTCATTGCTCTTTCTCATTTCGAATCTTCGATCCTAACTGCAATGATTTGAATTCCGCTTCAATCATGGGAAAAATGGAATATATTTATCTCGGCTTCCGTGGATCTCTCTCTCCAAAAGTTCAGCCCACTGGTTGTTATGCTTAATTTTCGCATTTTATTTGGTGGTTCAGTCTCCTCATGATTGTATTTCTCTTGTGAAATTTTATTTATACTAGAAATTTGATTTCAAAATCCTGGTTCAAAATTGTTTAATCACTAGGCTTTTCTGAGTAATATTGTTTTGAAGAAAAACAAGGCTGAAAACCGTCCAAAAAAACCGTCAATGTGTGAAAAAAAAAACCGTCCAAAAAAAATCGTCCATAACTTATTCTCCGTGTTACATAACAAGACAGCAATGTTTTTTTTTAACTTCTCTACCCCGTCTTCTGTGAGTGTTCGCGTGCAAAGATCTCGGAAAAACACCCCAATACCTATAATATAGTATACACCATAAACTCAATTATATATATATGTACATATATAAACTCAACTAAAAGAAATGTAAATACTTGTTGTTTACCGTACCAGCAATTGCTTCGAGGACATGAGACAGTAATAGTTCTTGTAATGCAAACGGTAGTAGTCGCTGCATGAAAACAAGGCAATCGTGGCTCTTCATACCAGAAATTTTTTGTCCTTGCTCTATACGTCGCGAGAATTTGGAAACATATCCATCCGGAAATTTGACATCTGAGGCCACCCAATCAAATAGAGCTCTCTTCGCATCTGCAGACAATCGAAAACTTGGAACTGGCTGTTTTCCGTCGCTAGTAATCTCCAACTCACTTCTTTTGCATATTTCTGCTAAGTCCAGCCTCGATTTCATATTGTCTTCACTTCTCCCTTGGACATTCAAAATGGTATGCATGATGTTATCAAAAAAATTCTTTTCGATATGCATAACGTCAAGATTATGTCACAAAAGGTGATTCTTCCAATATGGGAGTTCCCAAAATATACTCTTTTTGTGCCAATTGTGTGCTTGTTCATATCCGTCAGGCATGTTTGCAGTACAATGCCAATTGCCCCCACGTATGCATGTCTCCTCACCACCATAATCATCGATCTCATCAAGTAAATCTTGTCCCGAAATATAATCCGGAGGGGGAACGCGAACAACTTTATTCTTCGTAAATAAAACTCTGTTCTTTCGGTACCTGTGATTGATAGGAAGAAAACGACGGTGACAATCAAACCAACAAGTTTATTCTTCTTAAATAAAACCCTGTTCTTTCGGTACCTGTGATTGGTAGGAAGAAAACGACGGTGACAATCAAACCAACAAGATTTTCTTCCACGCCTCAGATGAAATGCTTCTGTCCTACCCAAACAGTGTGGACATGATAGTCTTCTGTGCGTAGTCCACCCTGACAACATTCCATACGCTGGAAAGTCGCTAATCGTCCACAATAAAATTGCGTGCTTGATGAAGTTTTGTTGCTGCGAGTAATCAAATGTGCAGACTCCAGAATACCACAGTTGTTTCAACTCGTCAATCAAAGGTTGCAGAAATACATCTAGGGATATGCTTCGGATGTTTAGGACCTGGCACTAAAATAGTTAAGAACAAAAATTCTCGGTGCATGCTCATTGTCGGCGGAAGATTGTATGGCGTCAGTATGACGGGTCATAGCGAATATTGTCTCCCTATGGAGCAAATCCGTCTGTGCACAATCCTAGGTAAACATTCCTGGAATCATTAGCAAAGTTTGAATGTACCGTCTGAAAGTGTTTCCACGCCTTTGCGTCTGAGGGATGTGTTATCTCTCCATTATGTGTGGAATGTTTGGCATGCCATCTCATTGACGCTGACGTCGTTTCCGATTGGTATAACCATTTCAATCTTTCAGTGATTGGCAAGTACTACATACGTTGGTAAGGGACCCGCCTCCTTCCAGTAGTGGGTTTGTGTCTCGGCTTCCCACAAAATCGACATTCCT
>OVBJ01002840.1:0-15075 GCA_900406535.1 Noccaea bulbosa
TAAACTCTAAACCTAAAAAATAAACCCTAAATCGAAAATCTAAACTCTAAATCCAAAAAACTAAACCATAAACCCAAAAACACTAAACCCACAATATAAACCCTAAACACAAAATCTTAAACCTAAACCCAAATCTAAATCCTAAACCCAAAAAACTAAACCCTAAACCTAAAAATATAAATCTTAAATCCAATATCTAAACCCTAACCCNCTAGTAAATAATGTTTATTAGAAGCTAGTCTAGTTATTTACAGATAAATTAGTGATAGTCTGAATAATTTCTCTAAAAAATATTGTTAGGCCAAAGATATACTAGAATAAGTACGGACGAAGTAAGAAGGTTGAAAAGGAGATTTGGAACTAATATTTATTAAATCAATACCCCATCTTCCAAATGATTGTGTTTTTAGGCCAAAGCTTATATATTTGATGTTTTAATTTATTCAATATAGACTAGTTGTAACTTGTAACTTGTAAGAATATAAATAATTTTGTTAGTACTAAATTAAATAAAGAAAGATATGAAAGGTTGCGACTGTTGTCTTTGTGTAAGGTCATATTATGTTCTTTGATTGAGGCTGCAAATGGTATCAATAACTTTCTGGCATATGGCCAAAAGCTATTGTCCATCGATCACCTTTATTGGCTTAGAAAGTGAAGTTGGAATGCAATATTGATAAAAATCATATTGTTATATTTAGATGGGTTCAATCTAGATAAGCCTTAAATTAATAAACAAACATAGAACAAGAAATATAATAATCAAAGAAACAAAAAGAATGATTAGGGATGGGGAAAAAGGTGTTCGTCTTTTATTTTCCTTGGTTAAGTTTGGTGGCAGCCATTGCACTTACAATGACTAAGGTTGATTCTTGATTTTTTTAAGTTAATATAATGGGGTAGAAGTAATCCTTGAAATTAATTCCGAAAATAAAAACTATTTGGCTACATATATTGTCGTCGTTGTTAAATTATTATTAGATTTTGATACCGGCTTGCTATGTGACATAGGTAGAAAAAAAGACATAGCAGACAAAAGTTAAGAAATAAACTCTTTCATAAATTAACGAAAATCAAATTAGAAACACTCGTTCATCTCTATGATCATTATTTTTTCTGTACATTTGTGTTTGCCTTCTAGCTATGTTAATTTTCATTCAAAATTTGATTTTATAGATGATGATTATAACAATAAAAACATATAAACGTAAAATATAAATGTAAATATTTTGTAATTATAAAATATAAATGTAAATGTAAATATTGGTACTTACGTCCCACTATATTATCGCCTAGTATATTCCAGACTTCCAGTGCATGTACGAAATTATGTATTTTTATTAACATGGAGAAATGTTTTTTACTGATATGATCGCATGCAATGACGTTTTGATAGTGCATGTCATGTCCAAATGGGTCTAGACGCAATCAAGTGCTGTTTTTTTTTAACTGCCAAGTCAAAAATACATATCGTCATAATTTAAGATATACATTCCAATAAATAATGGATAAAAAACACGCAAAAATAAAAATAAAAATAATAATGGATTGTTTAACAACTGATGCAAATTAAAAACAAACCCAAAAGAAATAAGATTTTGTTTAATTTTTCCGTAACGCAACCAATCGAATGCAAATCAGTTATTCTTTGTCGCGAGATTAGAGAAAGTGATCCTCATTTAGATCTATAATCAATATAATTAACTACTTGTTTATATTGTTCTTGTATATATAATATACACTATAATATAAACTATCTAAAAAATGTAAATAGTTATTCTATATAACATGCACACGCCTCTAAATTAAACAGTGATACTGTATCTTGTTTGACGAAGATAAACAAAGATCCCTCCACTATCAAAAGATAAAAAAAAAATCTTCGAGATCATTTGAGATTTGGTGGAAATGTGAAATAATATTGTTTTTTTCCTATATTTGATATGATAAATATCCAAGATAAGATAATGTCCAATATATAAGAAATATCCAAGATAAATGGAGTTTAGACAAAAACAAAATCTTAGTACCATCCAAATGTTATAATATGATCATAAACAAAAAATAAACAAACTAGATGATATATCCAACTATGTAACGAATAAACATGAAACGAGTTCATTCTTTAAAATGTAATAACTAGAGAGGAGTCTAATAGCTGGTTTGGTTTGATACTTTGATTGTTTGAATAATGCTTTGTTTTACACACAGAAGATTTCACGTTCTGATTAAAAGTCACAAAAATCATGCAAGTTTTGTGACTTTGGTCCATGGCTATCAATACAGACAGTTCTGTTTTATACACACAATACCAAAAAACAGGACAAATAAACAAAAAATTCAGCTGAATTCCTCTAATTCAGCAATTCCTCATGCACCAGTTAGGGCCCAAATAAGAAACATATCGAGAACAATAAAACAGCAAAAACTCTTTAAAAAGCTTATATTTCCATCTTCTTCTTTGAGCGCTGATTGGCCCGTTTGACATTTCTATATTCAGAGTTTGGAATCATTCTTAATTTGATGGCTACACTAGATAATATGCGTACACTGTGAGACTTAACACGAACTTCAAGCAATATATGAACATTCTTAATTTGTTGGCTACCACTAATCAGACATCAATAATCTTCATTATAATGTATACAATCTACAAGTTTAATTTAGCACATGCTTTTGTGGTCTAGTGGTAGAGGAAGCTTTGGTGAAAGGTGAAACTCTCAGACCTGAGTTCCATACTTTTTGGAAACAAAATTTATATTTGTGTGAAAAGTCTGTAAGCCAGGTTTATCTGGTAATATAAAATGCAAACGACCTGATTATCTTTTGGTATTAGTCAGAAATCAATTCAAAATTGAGATAGGTGATGTGGTACCCAACTTTGGATCTCATGGATCGCTTGTGTCCATTGAACCTTTGAATAAAAAAATAGTCCGGTGTAGGTTTTTTTAATTGAAACTTGAAAGCTTAAGACCAACATTATCAATAGATCTTAGTATAGATCTTAGGAAAATAAAGGCATTAAAAATAAATCAAAAACACTTTAATAATGTAAGATCTTAGTAAAAAGAGTCTTGTTGTGTCTAATATAAGACACAGCTTATATCTCTTCTTCTCTTTATTACTTTAATAATGTTAAGACACAAACTTTGTGTCTATTGATAATGTTGCTCTAAGCATTTTGGTTTGATAGTTTTCTAATAATGGGCTTGGCTTTATAATTACAAAATGTTGATATTTATTTGTGCTGGGCTTTGAAAAAATAAAAATTTAAGAGTTCTATTACTAAGGGGGGTGTATTGGAATGAGTATTTTAAAGATTTTAGGTGATTTGGAGTGATTTTGTATTTTGGTGATTTTAAAGAGATTTTAGGAGATTTTGGTGGGATTTAAGGAGATTTAATAAAATGTATAGAAGGGATTTTGGGTGATTCTCGTGGGATTCTAAAAAAGCCAATTATTTTCAATACCGATTGTTGGAAGCTGTTGCTCAAATGTGTTGAAAGCAATACTTCTTTTCTTGAAACAATCGTGGAAGAAAGTAGAGACAAATCGAGAAAAAATGGCAGCTGGAAGATACAAGACAAACTCACAAACCAACTACGTCACTGGTTTGAGCATGTGTCTAAAGTATTCAGCCTGAAAGTGGAACACAAAAAAATAAAAGATTAGTAAGGAACTGAAGCGTGTGATAAGAGAGAGCAACAAACCTGACAATTATCCATGGGTTGAAAGCAAGCAATAACTCTCACTACAATAGCTGGTTTGTTGGAGTCTCCGTTGTTCTCGTACTTGAATGTTCGAAATCTTGTCTGACCAGCTGATTGCCTTACCATGACTTTTCGAAACTCTTGAGTGAGAAACAACAGTTGCGCCACAGAACAGAGCAAACTACTAAAGAACCAATTATTACAACAATTAAATTTTCGTGAAAGATAAAGAAATCATAAACAGCCGAAGAAGACTAAGCAAGTTGCAGCATTGAACACAGTACATATCCTGGAGTCTTTGCATAGTTTTATGCCTCATCTCTATCGAAATCTAGAGAAAAACTGGTTATCAATTAGACGAATTACTCATTATAAACTCATTCATCAAATTCGTCGGTAGTTTCCTCATTCTTCACAACAAGATTTCTCGAGAAACAGAATGAAATCACGCAAACGGATAAGGAAGTAGAAAGAGCGATTTTCGGCGAGCATCTGAAATGACGGAGAGTAGAAGAAGAGTTCAACGGATTAAGGAAGAGAGCAGAGGAAGATGCGGCAGCCATGGATGATGATGAGCTCGTCGTCTTCGATGGAGCTCGTCGTCTTCGATGTCTGATTATCTTTTCTAATTTTTTTTTTTATTATTATTATTATTTTCTAAAACCTCCCAAATCATATGTGGAGGTGTGATTTTTGTTAGTCATATTCTTAATACAAAATAGTTGTCAAATCACCTAAAAAAACTTGTAACCAGTTTTTCTCAAAATAGTTGTGTAGTTTTGAATAACAGTGGATTTGATTTAAGATTCACAAATGACTGATTGAATAACAGGGTATTATAAGTGATTTTGAATGATTTTATAAAAACTCCATATTCAATAACACCAGATTTGAATAGGTATTTAAAAATCCCTAATCGAATAACATGGGATTTTAAAAAAATCTCAAAATCACCTAAAATCTTTAAAATACTCATTCCAATACACCTCCCTAAGTAAATGTAATTTTCGAAAGCCTACTAGAGTTATTTTTCGTCGAGCCTAATTTATAGCTGAGTAAATATTATTCTATCCGGAACATGTGACTTCCGCAGTGTTTTGCATCTAATTTAAGGAGTGACTTCAATGGCATTTTGAAGGAAGAGAGGAGAGCTACTGTCTCGTTTGACACTTTTCTCAATTGCGAAGGAGACTTCGTTAGCTCCAAAATGTATCATTTCTTCTAATCTGTTGGGCCCAATATTGCGATGAAATGAGCATTTTCTAAAATTTTAGTGTTAAAGAAAAATCTTAGAAAACTATAGACAAATATTTTTTTATATCCATGAGCTCATTTCAAAATGGCCCAAGACCCAAATGTCAAAGCATAATTCAGACACGTTCCAGTCTCTTGTTTGTTGGGTTCTTTCAATAGCCCTATTGGATATTTCAACTCTGGCTCCAACCACATATAGTTTTAGGTTTCTGCTTAACGCTTTACACGTGCAAAGTTTTCAATCTGGAACCACACATTATAAAGTTAAATGTCCTGAACCACACCAATTTTAAAAGTTGCGTTTACTGTTCAATTCAGACACAGTTTGCGACTTAGCATGTTAAACTGGCTCATAAACCGTAACTCAACTATAATTAATCAAACCCGACCCAGTATATATCTAAACAGAGCCAAAACCGAATTCGTTCTTAAGATTTTTCCTGGCATTTCTTCTACATTACATACACAAATCGAAAACAAAGAACCCTTTTTCGATTTCGTCTTTTAAAAAAATAATTTTCTAGTAATTCATCTACACTCTTATTTTTTGTAAGTAATTGTACGTGTCTCCATGTTACTTGAGCTGTATGATGACATTCTGTCTGTTTTTAACAACATGTGCGATACGGATTTATCCCTGGTGATAATATATACAACGACAGTAAGGTTAAAAAAAAAAAAAAAAAAAAAAAANCACAACGACAGTAACTAATAACATAAGCTACTAGGCTATCTGTCAATCTGTCATGGTACATAAACCAATTTGATTTACATCATAACTCTAATAATGAAGAGGATATAAAACTGTTTGTTTATTATTCTTTCTATCTATTTCGTTTGAGAATGGACATGACCAAAATAACTCGCTCATAACGCATACATAATATCATTCATTATTAGTGACGAGATTTTCTATTATCAATAATAAACTCACGAATTGTATACTTCGATACATTACATATTTACATGTCTAAAAAACATATATTTTTTTCTTGATATAGTTGTTAATTGTGAGCTTATCAGCCGAGTAAACTTAAGCCAAAATTAAACATAAGGTCCAAAAACATTGAAGTGTAGGTCAGGCGTCAGATTTATTTCCTCCCAAAAGGAAGGAGCCAAAACGCATAGGCTCAAGTGGGAGACCAGTGACCATACACATTCACTCATTTCCTTACAAGAAAAAGATAAGATAATGGGGTTTTCTGCCACGTGGCCTTATCATAGTGGTCCGTATCGATAAGGCTGTCAACACCTTTCCTTAATCCTGTGGCAGTTAACGACGTTATCATGAATTCTGGACCCTTTGATCATTAGGTCTTTTTGCCTCTTGCCGTTCCCACTATATATATAGATGACCAAAGCAATAGACAAACAAGTAAGTAAGAGAAAAGAGTAGAAGAAGAAGAAGAAGAAGAAGAAGAAGAAAAAGAAGTTAGCGATGGCTTCCTCTATGCTCTCCTCCGCCGCTGTGGTTACCTCACCGGCTCAAGCCACCATGGTCGCTCCATTCACCGGCTTGAAGTCATCCGCTGCATTCCCTGTCACCCGCAAGGCCAACAACGACATTACTTCCATCGCAAGCAACGGAGGAAGAGTTAACTGCATGCAGGTAATCGTCTTTAATCATTTGCAACCGATGCATTCATGAACATGAGCCTGATTAAAAAAAAAAAAAAGAAAAAAATGAAATTGAAATTTCTAGTTGTTAAATAAAAAGAGTTAACGCTTGGGACAATTAAATGCTCTGGTCCGTCCTTGGCCTGGTAATGTAGGAGTTTCGGTCTAGAATATTGTTCTAGTAATTCAATAAGCATATCAAATGTAGTTTAGTAGAACATTTTGAATCGGCCCATATATTGATATATATCCTTGGATCGATAAAAATGTGTAATCAATCTACTGGAAATGGGATCTGTAGGTGTGGCCACCAGTTGGAAAGAAGAAGTTCGAGACTCTCTCTTACCTTCCTGACCTTACCGACGTCGAACTGGGTAAGGAAGTTGACTACCTTATCCGCAACAAGTGGATTCCTTGTGTCGAATTCGAGTTGGAGGTAAAAAAATTTATACAAAAATAATCTTAATCATCCTTTATTAGTCTCTTACATGTGAATCTTAATTTTGAATAATTTTCTCATGTGTGTTTATATAGCACGGATTTGTGTACCGTGAGCACGGAAACACACCAGGATACTACGATGGACGTTACTGGACAATGTGGAAGCTTCCATTGTTCGGATGCACCGACTCTGCGCAAGTGTTGAAGGAAGTGCAAGAGTGCAAGAAGGAGTACCCTGAAGCCTTCATCAGGATCATCGGATTCGACAACAACCGTCAAGTCCAGTGCATCAGTTTCATTGCCTACAAGCCCCCAAGCTTCACCAACTCCGGTGCTTAATTCCATTTCTAAAACATTCATATAATTATCTCTGCTCATTTTCGTTTCCAATTGTATGTTTTTTTCCTTTGGATTTCTGTTTCTGAGACATTTTCTATCGGATTGTCAAATGTCTGATTTATGAATATGTAATTTCTATATCCCTTCTTCTTCTTGGTTATTTTCCGATCGTTCGTAGGTTTTGAAACTTTATTAGGATAAGAGAACAGATAAAAAAAAAACTTAAACTTAATAGAATTAGGGTGGGATAGTGGTAGTGGTAATATAGTTTTTAGAATATGATCACCTACAGAACTTAGTTTCATATTAAGTTAATTGGTTTATATAAAACAAAAAAACGGGTTTATGAAAGATTAAATAAGAATCATTTTAATCTTTGGATGTCACACTACTAGACTGTCATATACGGGTTTATAATGTATATGTGAATTTATTATATCTTTCAATCATTTCACAGATAGTCATCATCTGATGTTTCACACTTCTTACGTGGAGTTTTTGAGATACTTTATGCATCTATACTAAAATATTATTGGTAAATTAACATTGGAATATAAGATATACTACATATGCGTATATTTACTAGCTAGCTACTAGCTAGATAATAATGACATAGGGATCTCTATTCATAGTTGTCAGTTGTTTTAGAGGGAAATGTTAACTCAACTTGCTCTTTATAATATAAAAGGAAATTTCTTTTTAGAAAGAATGAAACATATGTATGTACAAATCTCACTCACACAAATTTTTTGAAGGAAAGGATGGTCCACTTGAAATCTGTGATATACACATTTGTGGACTACAGAAGATAAGCTTGTGGATAAGAATAAAAGTTTCCTTCTATAATTTTCTTAATGATCTTTAATATCCATGAGAACCATGTGTCATATATATTCTCTTTGAGTTACAGGCTTTTTTGGTTTAAACTTTCAAGATATAAACTAAACTGAAATCGAACACTGTTTAGTTCGAACCAGAATGTAGTTGTTTTATATATCTAAGGACGACAAAAATTCAAAAATATACACTGTACCATTGAACGTGCCTTAACCATTAAATGACATCCAAAAATATATGCTGATCGCTCGGCCACAATTTAAACGGTACACTGATAGATTCACGAAGAAGACTAGTGAGCGGCCATTTACTAAGAGCGGTACACTGATAGATTCACCTATCTTTTTTTTTTTTTTTGAGTAAAAAGCGGCACCTATCTTTACAGTCCAATGATCCTCATCCCATTATAATTTTAAAATATAATATGATTAATTTTAAAATATAATATGATTAATTTTAAAAATTATTATGTAATTTAACATTATGAAGCCGCATTCATCCATACATTTTGTTGCTCGATATAATCAAAAGTTACTGATTCTTGGTACGTTCAGACCATAGAACATGCTCACCAATATCAACGTTCCAGTTCACGTAGCGGACAAATTTGATCCTTGCACCCCAAATTCTAACCGATTTACCACCATCACTCACGTTTTTGCATCAATTTCATCAACTCACAGCCCATCTAGGGTGGCCCGTCAATCCGCCAAAGATGGTCCATCATATTTCATGGATCCATTACTAGCTATCTCATCACAATGCACTTTCCTTTCTTGGATTCTCCGAACGTTCCCAAATGGTCAAAGATATTAGACCACCTCCATCGGTGGGTTTTAACAAAAGATTTTTTTTAAAAAATTGATAAAATAATCAAAAGTAAGTGAGAGAAAATTAAAATCTTTCAAAAGTTTGTTAGCTAGAGTTTTTCCTTCAGGTTTTTAAAAAAATTTAAAACTTTTTTGATATGTGTCAACTTGTAATTGGTTTATATTTTTTATGATTTAAAAAATTAATATTTTTTGTTTTGTAGAAACTTTAAGAAGGTTTTATTGATGGAGATGCTCTAAGGGAAAATGTCTACCTTATATGGCACCAACGGTAGCTCGTTCCTTACCAACGGCTAGTTTATGTTACACTTTGATTGTTTTCGCATTTGCTTGACGTGAAAGAGATAGTGGGTTTGTTTCGGTCTTTTGGTGAATCTTTTTCAAGATAAAGCCAATGAAAATTTTCTAGATCCAACTAAGACTTACTGAAATCTGAGATATTGAGATTTTACTGATTTTTTTTGGAACACTAAAAAAAATTGAAATTAAAATTCTTAAAATCTATTATGAGAACCGAAATTTATACATATATATATATATATATATATATATATGAATTTTTTTTTTCTTTTTGACCCAATACATATATATGAAATTTCACTGAACTCTCTAAAATAAATTAAGTTTTCATTATCTTTTTTTTTGGTAATGATTAAGTTTACATTATCTTCTTTCAACTATAATCTGTATATATATAGTAGCAGCAACCAAAACTAAATTGTAACAACAGCACTTGATTACAATATTTAGTTAAACAACGTGAGAGGTTAACCTCTCACCACTCATCACCGCGTCATAACGCCACCACCTTCCCCATCCGAACGCAAACCCAAACCACGTCCACTCCTCTTCATAGGTTAACGTTTGCGGCCACTCCTCGACCCATCCTGAAAAGGGCGTTTCCATCTTCTCATCCATATTTCCCATGACCACGCCTTCATCCTTCGCATCCTTTTTCTTCTCAGCAACCCTAGCAATAACATTTCTATGATCTTCTTGTCTGTCTTCAATATTTCTCATCGACTTCATCATCACCATCGATTTCTTATGTTTAGACAGAGACTTCATGCTCTCTCTGTGAACGTTCATTCGAGCTTTTGCGGTTAATCTCGCGTTTTTCGAATGATCGTCCCTTTGAGTTAATTCCTCTCCTCTGCTTGAATATCTATTTCTCTCTTTGCCTTCATACACCGAGCTTACTCGAGCTTTCTTCATGGTATCCGCGTGCATTCATACATATTTAACATTAACACTAGTGTTTTTATAGCTCTGAGTAATAGGGATCAAACTAGTTAATATCCCCGCGTATATAAAACGCGTTTTCAATTGTGTCAACATAGATAAATTAGTTGTTGTGTGTACACGTATGAGTCTCCAACGACTTTGAAGTTTTTTTCCAAAAGAGCTCCAAAAACTATAATGGCGACTTGGCGAGAGCAACGAATTGAGCACAAAAAATCTTGAAAAAGTAAAAACAATAAATGATAGCTAAGAATCGAATACGAATTTCAACATAAAAAACAAAAAAAAAGAATCGAACACAAAAATTAAAGCTACAGTATTAGATGAAAAAGGGCTAAACGTGAAGTTTTTAATTCATATATAACGAAAGTTGTTAAGAGAAAATCAAGCATTAATTAATGGTGCTCGGGCGTTTCTATTGTGTAATTAATGTATTTCGTGTGATTCTTTAGGGTACGTGTACACCCATGCATTAAGTGGGACCTACTTTTGCCCACGTAATCGTTTGACGTTTTCTTCCGAAAGTCATAAAGAAGCAAAAAAATAATACCAAACCCAAATTTTTTGAAGAATAAACCGAATCCGAAGTCTATGACAAAGCAAAGAAATTACTTGCGTTCAAAAATAACAGTAAATATTTTTTCTTTCGGAATTTTATTAGGATAAGATTGTTAGGTGTTAATCAGGCCCGGCTTAATGTTTAGCTAGACCTAAGGCAAAAAAAAAACTTTGTGCATTTTAAAATACGAATTTTTTTTAACTACATATATTTGGGCTTTTTTTTTTTTTTAACTAAATATTGAAAAACTAGGGTAGATCTATGGCCTCCGGACCATCTGCCGCCCCTTAAAGCCGGTGGGTGTTATACATCTCACCAAACTTATAAAACCAAAAAAAAAGATAAAGTGGGTAGAAAAAGAATTAATTCTCCGGAAACAAAGCGAACACGACGATAAAATCTTCTGAAACCAAAGCTCCAACATGGGGAGACAACACTAAACAAACCAGAGAAAAATAAAATTGCCATAAATCTCAAATCCTAAAACACCAAATCTAAAATAGAGAAGAAGACAAGCTTCTAAACCTTTGTCCTCTCTTGGAAACAGAAGACTTTAGAAATGAAGATACCGAAAGCAACAAAAACCGACAAGGCGCAACCATCAAGATACGGTTTGTTGAGAAGTCTAAGAGAAGTCGGAGCCGGAACAAGAAGAGTCGAAACACGTCGACACAACCGATTTGAAGCAGACGGAACCCAAACAGATCTCGACAATATTTGTAGATAGTATCTAGTGGAGAAGATGATAAAACGCCGCCAAAACCGCCTCTGCCAAACTCCAAGGAGCGGATAAGCGGAGAAGGTGGTCGATTCGGAGTGTGGCCAAGATTAGATCTGACAAAGAGGAAAAGACCTACAGCAATTGAACAAAACCCAAAAGAATAACACCATAAACAAAGAGATCTTCAAAAACCTTTCAATCCCGGAACAAAACAAATTCTAGATCTAGATCTAGAATCTAATCTGTCGCCGTAAAAAAAAAAAAAAGATAAAAAAGAAGATCTAAACCGAGTAAAACCACAAATAATATATAAAACAAGGAGGGCATGACGCCGTGGCTGCGGAAGCCCACCGACGCCGGCCAAAGACCAGATCTGCTCGAAGAAGAAGAAGAAGAGAGAAGGGAGAGGAAAAAGTTAGAGAAAGAGAGAAAGAGAAACGTCTGTTTAATAACAGTAAATCTATTCGATGAAATTTTTTTATGCTATTTAACCAAGTGAAAAGGAAAATGAAGGTGTGAGTAACAACAAATAAAAATATTTGCACCCTCAAGTACGAAAACACATTTCAACAGTACTATGACGCTCGCTAGTATAATGAGAAATTTGGTGACACCTGATATACTCAACATTTGTATGCATTTAGCACCTTGTTCTGCATAGTTTTGTGTATAGTTGAGTCTCATTTCATACCACTTAGTGTAGGTTTCATCCACTTAGGAGCATTTAGTCCTTAGGAAAGCATTTTGCATTTCCGTTGCATTTGAAGTGTGTTTTGCAAGTAAAAAGAGCTGTAAGCAGAAGAGACATGCAGAGGTGGTGATCGGAGTAAGTAGGAAGCATATCGTAGTTAAGGCGCATTCAGAGGAAGTCGCGGAACATAGTACTTGAGCATCAGAAACAGAGTACTTGAGGAGTTTGGCCAAGACCCATAGACAAGCAAAGTCAAAGCAAGAACGTTGACCAAGGCGCCTCCTTCCCACTTACTATATAAACTCTTAAGACCTAGTTTTAGGCAAGTTATCTTATTTTCTGTTTACAATTGTAACTGATATCTCTCTCCAAAAAAGACTTTTTTATTCTTGAAGAATCTTGTAAGGCTTTTGTTCAATCTTTTAAGTTTAAGAAGTTTTATAAAGTTGTAAATATAAATCTTGTTTAAACATGATTTCAGTCTTTCTCTTCTTATTTTCTTGCGGTTTCAACATGAGTAGTGAGTAGTTATCCTTGAGGATTCAAGGGTAAGTTAGGGAAAGGCTTGACCTTTTGCACTTGTAGATCTCTTCTTTAGCTTGTTAGATTCGTTTTTCTACACTAGGGTTCTTAACCCTCTTAGCTCTTCTCTGATCAATAAGATCTAAGTATCTAGGCTTTCCTTACCCATAAGGTGTTTGCGAAAATGGCTAGGAGAACTAGTTGTAGAAATTAGTGTTCTCAACCTAATAGATTGGTTGTTGGGGAAATTCTCATGCTATTCAAGGCTTGTTCATTAGAAAGCTTGCTGCTTTAAGCTCACCAGCGAGAGTTGGCTTTGGGTTTATCTCAACAAAGCGACTAGACCACGAGAGTGGCTAGTTTACCTTAAGCCTTTGCATAAAACATGAACTTTGCTTGCTCCAAACCCAGATCTCTTGTCCAGAAGTAGCCTTGACCAAAGATACTCACCCAAGACTCTTCATTTATTATTTATATTACAAAATTTGCATTTTTACATATCTGTTAAGTGGTATTTGCATTAAAGTTACTATCTTTGAATAATAAACGTTTTCAAAACTTGATTTCACTTGAAGTTTAGCATATCTTTGCATTCCTCTTTGCACAAGCTTCCATTTGGTTTGACATCTTAAGTGCTACAGCGATAGAAAGTAATAGGTTTGAGTAGTTGATACAAAAAGTCTGTTATCAACACCTAACAGTACCTAAATTGGAAGAATTGGAGAAGTATCAAAATCATTATCAGGGATTCCCGTTTGATGGATTTTCTTATTTAACCGAAGTGTCTTTTTTGCTGCGTTCTAGAGATGTTACCTCGAATATTCCGAACCCTAATACTAAGCAGCAGACAATAAAACCGGGAAGGAAAAAATCCATCTCGTAAGCCATCTCCATGACGATTGTAACAGTCTGTGCACCCCTTATGGGCCCCCACCCGGCACTGTTAGGGCTGCAGCCCAATACACCCCAACCCCTCTGATGTATAAGGCCACATCCACTATACCAACCTAGGTTGGTATAAGTTGCTCTAACCTTATGCATGTACCTGTTACCATCAAAAGCCTTGGGGACGAAAACACCATATGCAATCTGCGAAAAATAAGATTAACATAAAGCATATGAACCTATCGTCAAGCATATGAATTCCCAAGTTTCGGTCAAGCGGTTGTGCATAGGAACCTATCGTACTGGACAAGACAATGATTAGAAACCGTGAGTGGAATATATGGGAGAAATTAATCAGTTCATAGAGCAGCTGATCAATTGTATCATCCTTGGCCCAATTGATTGTGTCATCCCATAATTCGCAAAGATAAATTATACTGATTCTTGGTAAGTTCGGACCACCGAACGCACCAAGATCAACGTTACATTTCACGTAGAGAACAAATTTGATATTTTTCCGTTCATGCGTAGGCTTAGTAGTTAGTACAGACTCCCGCTTCAGAAAATTGCATGGGCTTTATCATGGATCATTCATTTTCAGTCTGTGTGGTCCATTATGTCCGTTAATCAGATAATTAACTTTGTAAAATTAAATCCCAAAAGATTGATGCCAAAAAAAAAAAAAAAAAATATCCCNGAACTGTCGAAGCATAGGGACCAAAAGTCAATGGTTGCGAGCTGCGACGTTTGTCTGATATTTTTATTCATTCAACGGTTTAATTTATTTCTAGGACACAGGCCATGAACATCCGAGGAGTTTTCAACAAAGGTTCTCATAAAAATAAAATAAAAATAAGGGTTTTAAAAGAAGATATGAGAGAGTTAGTTTGGTGTTTTCAAATGAGAACCTTTGAGATATCTATAAGAATCCCAAATCACAGAACACTTGTCTATTGGTTTAATCTTTTTTAAAAAATTAAAAATTTAATTACAGAATATAACTTACGTAAAATAACAGTTTTTTTTTCTCTGAAAACTCCTAAGGGTATATCTCATCAAATGGAGATGCTCCAAGCCTCCAATAGTCATTGTGATATCACGAAATATCAAAAGTCAATGGTTGTGATTCGTGAACTGCTACGTGCTTCTATATTTTATATTCATTTCTTGATGTAATTCACGACAACCTACACGTATAATTAAGGCTTGGTCTTTTTTTATAATACCAGTTTAGCAAACATCTAGCTGTGATTTGTGAATATCAAAAGTCAATGGTTGTTAGGGGTTGCGACGTGGTCTTTTCCTATTCAGTTCTGTTTACAAGTACAAATAAGGCTTGGTCTTATTATATTTATAACTACAAGTGGAGACGACTTAGGGCACCTGCATCGCAGGACTTATCATAGTCTCTGAAAATTAAAAATAAA
>OVBJ01002841.1:0-15073 GCA_900406535.1 Noccaea bulbosa
TGGGCATCCACATATGGATCTAATGGGCATCTATTACCCATAACAAATTTCTATATTCTTATATTGTTTTCTTGATCTGAACTCATCCAAGGAATAGGGATCAAACTAGGAATATACACAGAATGGCAAAACTGATCAACCACATAGTCTAATTTAATCTTCTTTAATAGATCTCCCCTCACAATATAGATGCAAAGCTGTCTAGTTTCGTCTCTACAACACGCGACGAAGCTTTTTCCATATATACTATATATATATCATCAACCAAGTAACTTGAAGAAGAGCCAATATTACGAGGATTATATAACATGGGGAAGTTAGGTATCGAGACATTCATAAACTTAATCCACACCACAGCCTCTCCACCATCTTCAATATTAATTTTATTCTTTGTCGCCCAAATCTCAATCTTCCTTATGATATCGCATTGTTCTAACAAAGAAAACCGATCTCCCTTGAAAGCAGCGAGTGCATGACTATGGGAAGAATCTTTCTTCTTGCACGGTAGAATACAAAAATACTTGAATATCTCCTTCGAACAATCGAGGCTTCGGATGTATTCAAATATTTTTTTGTCACAAATCATATTATATACTCCCTCCGTGTGTCGATCAAAGATGGTGAGAGTTGGTCAAAAATCATATACTCGCTTCGTTCTTTAATAGTTGATGTTTTACGAAAATGTATCTGCAATTATTTGGATGTATCTAGATGTGTTTTGAGTTTAATACATCCAAATAATTGCAGATACATTTTCCTAAAACATCAACTATTAAGGAACGGAGAGAGTATATGATTTGTGACCAACTCTCACCATCTTTGCGACATGTGGACACCCTATAAAGTGACCTGTGTATGACTTTTCATCATCCTTCCAACTAACAACTTTAAATTTTATTTATTTGCTAAACATTTAATTTGGTGTAGTAAAAAACTAATATATTATTTTAAAATTATTAATCCTTGGCTTCCATCTTGAAAAACAGATTCAGTGAACATCGATGACTAAAAAACGGAATCTGTTCCATGTGACAGTGAATAAACAAAAAGAGTTGAGGGTTAAAAGATATGTGGTATAATGCAAAAATATATATTTAAAAATCAGTCTCTAACCAAAAAAATTAGAATTAAAATGCAGGTATTATTTAGGTTAGAATTTATATATTAATCATAAATCTATAATTATTATCTTTAAAATATAACAATAGAAAAATCTGCGCGTATGCGCAGACATTAGTCTAGTAAATATAATAGAAGAAGTTAATTACAAGAAAAAAACCCGCGCGTATGCGCAGACATTAGTCTAGTAAATATAATAGAAGAAGTTAATTACAAGAAAACAATTAGGAGAAAAATCAACTTAAACAAGAAAGAAGGGAAAACAATGCTATAGTAGATAAATTAATTAAACCACATACTCTAACAATGTAACACGTATTATAGTCATAATTGTATACTTGATCAAACATGGATTATGTGTTTTTATCTGTTATATGACATATGTGTCATTTTGTAGATGAATTTTACATTGACATTTAATTTATTACTAAACTAATAATAGGAGATTATGTCTTAATTTGATTGAACAATGAAGCTAACTTAACCTTATAATAAAATGATTATATTCTCTACCATTTAGACATGTGTTCTATCTATTTTACGATCGATATACTGTATTTGTCATTTTTTATATGAATTTATATTTACATTTAATTTATTATTAAACTAAAATAAGTCATCAGATAACAATGAAGCTTATTATTTTTCCCAAACAAAATAAACGATCAGAAAAAGTTAACAAAAATGGGAAACTTAGTTAATTAGAAGAAAAGATAAAAACTAAGAGACAGTGTTGGTCCAAAGTTTTGCGATATCTTATCCAATTTTTTTTAAAAGTACTTTTTCTGTATTATCTAAAATCATAAATATTAATAATATAAGTAAAAAATCAAATTAAAATTTAATTAAAAAAAACAATTCTATGAACTGTTTATAAAAATAAAAAATTAGTAAAAAAATATGATTATATGTTTAACTTTTTATTTAAGTTTTTAACCATTTTTAATAAAGAAAACTCACAACGAACTTTACAAATATTACTATTACCCGATTTATTACCATGAAATGTATCAAACCATTTTATATATTTTCTTGATGGCAACGTTGATAAGACACTCTTAGAATCTTGGTGGTTGGATGAGTTTCTTTAATCGTGAAGGCGTGGCCTTATGGATTAGACTTGTTGTTTTAGGTTTTTGAGAAATGGTGATGTAAATTGATGTTTAATTTTCATTTATCTTGAAAAATGTAACAAAGACAAACAAATGTAAAACCAAAAAAAAAATGACGCATGCTCTTCCACATGGGAAGACCTTAAGCTAAGCACCCTTCTTTAATGTGCAATGGAATTCACTAGCCTAGGCCACTCGTCTTCATGATCGCGAGTTGACCCAATCCAGGTAAGTATCTTTCTCGTTGCAATAACTCTCTTATTTATACCCAGTTTCGAAAACCTCCATTGTTTCTTTTAACCGATGTGAGACTTTTGTGAAGTTTCACACTGTCCGCCGTTTCCGCCCTTCTATTATTTGAAAACACACAGTGTGCAGTTTTAGTGCACCCCTTTTGTTGAATCAAAGACCTTTCTTTTGCATTCTTGACATAACATTTTATTTTTCTAGTGATATTCATTCAGATGTGTTTTTTTATCAATTTATGAAATGAATTAACACAATAACAACAATATATGTGCTACATTCTCGACAGCTGATTCCGTAATGGGTTTATAATAGGAAGAACAACGTGTGCGCACGTCAGTATTGTGCCGACGTTGTCGATTGACATCCCACTCCCATTCGATTCATCCTCACCATCATACATCTCTATCAAAACCCAAAAACAAACAAAAAAGTCTTAAAAAAAAAAAATGAAAGAACGAAAAATACCTTTTGGTACATGAATATGAACAGTAGATGGAGCAACATTAGTATATCTTTCGAAAAGACTACGAAATGGTTTTGGTGCATTTGTCATCACAGAGGAGAACTTGAACAAAGAACATGGGAGATAGAATGATTTACCTCCTGATGTTTTCCGTCCTCAACCCAAGGAACGAGATCTACTTTCTTAGAGTAGTGTAGAGCACCTTTAGTTGTTTCAACAAGACCCAAATATATTGCAAGCTGTGAGGGAGACAATATCATTTCCTGATTCCCTTCGTCCACTGAAAGATCTACCAAAAAATATCACATTGAATTTATTACTAAACTAATAATAAGAGATTATATCTTAATTTGATTGAACAATGAAGCTAACTTAAGCTTTTTATATAATAAAATGATTATATTCTCTACCATATGACATGTGTTCTATCTATTTTATGATATATGTGTCATTCTTTATATGAATATACATTTACATTTAATTTATTATTAACTAAAATAAGTCATCAGATAACAATGAAGCTTATTATTTTGGCCAAACAAAATAAATGATCAGACAAAGTTAACAAAAATTGGAAAAATCAAAACTAAGAGACAATGTTACGTTGGTCCAAAGTCTTGCCATATCTGGTCCAAATTTTTTTTAAGTAAATTTTTCGTGTATTATCCAAAATCATAAATATTAATAATATAAGGAAAAAATCACATTAAAATTAATGAAAACAAAACAAATCTATAAACTGTTTGTAAAAGGAAAAAAAAAGTAAAAATATTATCCTATCGTCGAAATATGGTTCTTAATTTCTTATTATATTTTAGTTTGTAAAATTATTATGTTTTAACTTTTTATTCAAGTTTTTAACCATTTTTATTAAAGAAAACTGAAAAAGAACTTTACAGATATTACTATTACCCGATTTATTACCATGAAATGTATCAAACCATTTCTTATATTTTCTTGATGGCAACGTAAGATACTCTTAGATCCATGGTGGTAGGATGAGTTTCTTTAATCGTGAAGGCGTTTGCGAATGTTTGGATTAAACTTGTTGTTTTAGGTTTCTGAGAAATAGTGATGTAAATTGAAGTTTATTTTACATTTATCTTGAAAAATATAACAAAGACAAACAAATGTAACATGTTACAAGGAACAAAACTCTTGCCCACTTGAGGAAAAGAGAAAAACTTATAACTCGGTGAATTCTCCGGAACTATCCACTGTTAAAGCATTGCCAAATACAAATCTAAATGGAAAAATAATACAAGTATTCTTGCCTCTTCTGTCTCCTTCTTCAGCTAACGTCAAGATATGAGACATATGAAGATCATACATAATGTATATGCTTTTTAATTTATTTAATCTTGAAGATGTCACCAAACATTCCTTGCTAGTTGCAAAGGATTCCTACACTGCACCCCGTAAAACTTCTCTGCAATCTCGTCCAACAACTTCACAAAATAATACAATTTCCCGGTTTTAAATCAGTATCGAAAGAGAGAAACATATCGAATGAACAACCATCAAAACACGCAGAGACCAAATTTTGCATACCTCGTTAAGCAACGGTTCTCTATCTATGCTTGACTTAATTTTTTTCCTCTTATTAACATATTGAAAAGAGGCAATGCATCCCTCTTGCGTATCGGATATCAAAGTTCTTTTGGCAACAACAAAAGAGCAGAGAAGACTAAAAGGAAGAAGAAGATCTAAGTGGGAAACTACCGTTTCTGGAAGATGTGTGATAATTTGGATAAGGTCTGATTCTGAAAGCTCGGGATTTTCAGAGGTTTGGATGAAATGGTTAATCACGAAATGATCTAAAAAGGAAAATCCAGAGCCAGAGCAATTGAATTTTCTTGCATTTGAGTTTTGATAGATTTAGAAGAAGAATACAGAGCAAGAACCATCACGATCTTTACATGTATCACCAGTCACCAGTTTGCATATTTCCCCTGGAATTTACAGCTTAAATCTGATTTGAAAATGAGGCAAATTTTAAAGGTTGTACTGATATGGTAGGGGCTGCGCGAACGCAAACCCCCTCTGCCACAAATAATGACGCAGGCTCTTCCACTTGAGAAGACCTTAAGCTAAGCACCCTTCCTTAATGTGCAATGGAAGTCACTAGCCTAGGCCACTCGTCTTCATGATAGCGAGTTGACCCCGTCCAGGTAAGTATCGTTCTCGTTCCATCGACTCTCCTATTTATACTCAGTTTCCGAAACCTCCATTGTTTCTTTTAACCGATGTGGGACTTTCATTAAGTTTCACTCTTTCCGCCGTTTCCGGCCTTCTATTATTTGAGAACACACAGTGTGCCGTTTTAGTGCTCCCCTTTTGTTGAAGCAAAGACCTTTGTTTTACATTCTTGAAATTTTGATTATGGTCCAAGTAAGTAGATTTTTTTTTATTTTTTTTTATTTTTATTTTTTTTTTATTTTTTTCCGGTCAACCTACTTGTTGGAAATGTAATTAACAACATATGTTTCTCTCTTTTTTAGTAAGTAACTTGTCTCTTGTGTTGTTTCAGAGATCTTGTTACCATCGTCGTATGAATGAAGTTAATATTTTAATCTCGTTTCTTGGCTGGTCTACTTAGTGTATTTTATCATAAAGTCTAAACCTGTGTGAAGTGTTTTGGTACATTCCTCCAAAATGCTCAAAACAACCAAAACCTTTTTACTCACTATATCTTAGGACCAACTCCTGGTAAGTGAGAGTAGTTACTTCCAAAAGTGCTTGGAATGTCACCGATCATATTTCATGCGACAAAATTTTGCAACTTTCTGCACATTAGTAGCCTTTCTAACTCGTGAGTTGGTTGGCCCCCCTTAGAAATCAACCATCAATTATCTGGACACCATGTTCAATATGCAATCTAGCTATGAAAACAAACCACACTGCTTTTACGAGCCATCAACACTCCCATGTCCACTAGAGTTGTAAACCAGCTTGTGGCTCAGGACTATCAACCTTTGAATCTGTCTCCCATCAGCGAAACATGTGATACGAGTATACGACTGAGACACTTCTTCCCAGCTGCTTTCACATCAACTCTTTAACCTATATGATGTCAACGTCGGCTATAGAATCACTCTGCAAGAACTTCCCCAAGATGCAGTCTCCACCGTACAGTTGGTACTTGCAATCATCTTCAGGCTAAGCCAGAACATCTCCTTTACACACCAGCCTCACTTTCACATAACTTCCTGCAAGTGTTTCTCTGAAAATATTCTTCATAAACAAAGCCAGAATACAACCAAAAAATTATTGTGTATAATTTTCATTGGTTTTGTTGCTTGGTTCGATGATTTCTTTTTCTCTGGTTTGCTCAATGTGATTTCTTGTGTATAGGGGGAAAATTGTTTTTAAGGAATCAAACAGTATTATAATTAACGAAACAACCCTGAGAAAAAAAGGGCTTAGAAACATTCATTACTCAACCTTGGTAGAAAAGGAAATACTAAACTTAAATTGGGACTAAATCGTAAGTAGTTTTATCAACAAAAAGGAAACTTTACAACAAGCAGTGGCATACTGTAAGCTCAACTGGAAAAAAGGAAAAAGTGTAAGCAGAGGGCTTAACTATATTATAAAGCAAGAGAGGCATTTTCTTTCTCACATTCGTTCATTCGCATTTTTCTTCTCTCTGGTTTCCTTCTTCCTCCTCAAGTTATTTGCTCTACACAATTTAGGTTTTAGGTCCGACCATGTATTACAGTGATCTTGTAGCCGTTGCGGAGAAGGACACCACATCGCGTAATTTCTGTTGTTTGGTTGATGCCGCCGTTATGTTTTACGAAGAAGAAAAAGAAGAAAGCGACAAGAGAATCTTCCATCTTTTCCCGAGAAAACCAAGATCTTCGGTGGAGAAATTTGTTACCAGTAGAAAAAAACCACAACAGAACTATCAAAATCTTAATGGGGCTTCTAATTCTTCATCACGAAACCCTCTTCAGTGGCCTTCTTCGTCTCCATCGCTTCTCGGAGATTACAAGATCACGGCTGAGCCAGAGATGACGGAGATGATTATTTACCCGCGAAACCCTCTTCAATGGCACTCTTCTTCATCGCTTCTTCTCGACCTTAACACGATCCCGGCTGATGATTCCGAGACGAAAGACCCACAAGACCCTAATCCGGTTTCTTCTCCTTCTTCATCGTTTCTCGGAGATTACAAGACTGAGATGAGAAACCCACGAAACCCTAATTCCCAATCGTCTCTGTCGTCGTGCCTAACAGAGAAGAAAAGCCGCAAGAGACGTGCCCTGCAAGAATGTAAGCGCACTGCAGGTAAATCCAAGAAAGCAAAGCTTGATGATACGTATTCATGGATAGGGAGAGAGACTCCTGACTCGCTAATCCATTTGATGCTAGACAAGAACGAGACTGTGATCAAATGGGGAGAGAGAACAGACCTGAAGCTGATTTTTCAGAGGAAGCTGTTCAAAACAGATGTGACTCCTGGTGAGAGCCGTCTCTCCATGCCTTTCAACGAACTAATCTGTAAAGACTTCTTGACACCTACCGAGTTGAGAGTCATAAGAGAAGACATCAACAACGTTAACAAGAGAGGAGTTGGAGCGATTCTCGTGGATGAACAGAACGTGAAATATGGTGTCATGTTGAAAAGATGGGAGATGAAGAAAGATTCAGCGAATGGAAGCTGGAACTATGCTTTGACTTGTGGCTGGAACGACGTCGTAACGGCTAAGGGATTGAAACTCGGCGACAACATCAGTATCTGGTGTTTCAGGTGGGGAGGACTCCTCTGTTTTGCTCTTGTCACTCCTCCTCCTTCTCCTCCTTCTATTGCACAGAGTAGCTCTTCCCTTGCTCTCTGTCTCTGACAAGTTTCTTGAGACTATAACTTGATTGATATATTAGAACAGCGATCTCTAATTTCAGGCGATTCTTTGGAGGTTTTTGGTCTAGTAACTTGTTTGAATGGTAATTAAAAGGAGATTAGGACTGTTTCCCTCCTCTATTTTTAGTACTTTTTGTCCCTTGTGATATTTCAGATATATTTACTATCATCATCAAATTAATGAAGTTAACATTTTGACATGAATCTGGTTTCTTGTTTAGTCTACTTTAATTACTGTATTGATTAATTCCTTTTATTTCATATCTCAAAGTCTAAACCTGTGGGATGGAATTGTTCTAATCGTGCAAGTGTTTCGGTACATTCCTCACAAAATTCTCAATAAAATCAATGAGAATCTGATTTTATACTCAGTACAAAGAGCAAAAAGAGCAAAATGATAAAATGATAAATTTATGAACAAAACGAGATAACAATTGTCTTGCAAGACAGATAAATCTCCATTCAGGGCAAACAAACGATACATAAACTTAAGTACGTCTCGAATATAAGAAGTCTGATGATTTGAAGAAATCTTAATCATCTAAAGTACTAGATTTGATGATTTAAAGAAGTCTAATTGAAATTACAAAGAGTCAATGTGGTGATCGACTAATTTTTGACACTTAATTAAGTAATAGACAAGTGACAACTTTGTTTTAGAAAACTAACAAAAGGATACCCGAAATTTAGTGTGTATAACTGTTGAAATCGAATACACGCGCATTTAGTGTGTATAGCAGTTAAAATCGAATACACGCGCGTAGGGGAGAGTGGGGAAACTGTGCATTACCTTAAATGGAGAGACATTTTTAATGCATTCTCTTTACATTAATTGATTTTTTGTTGTTGTTAAACTAATAAAATAACACATGCAAGTAAATAAAATTATGAAAGATTAATTGCAATGATTTAAACATTTTGATAAATATAAAATTAGAGATTTAATTTTACAATTTTACATATAACTACACAAATTATATTTTAACAAATTATAAAGATACATAAATTAAAGGGTTAATTATTTAATATCTAAATATAAATTTCCACATATTTTGTTAATAATAATTTTGGTATTTATTCGATAAATATTAAGTTAGAGATCTATATTCATATATAACCGTTCAATTAATATGTTAACACGTAATAAAAATACATAACAAGTTATTTAATCAATATTTACATGTATATTTCTATGTAACATGCTAATAATATTCATATTTGTATACCGTTGATTGAAAAAATAATATTAACGTATTCATATTTCAAATTGAGTATGACGCAGCAATTTATAGATAACTAATATCAGTTTCGTTACTAGTAAAAATAGTATATATGCTATATATTATAGTTTATCAAAACATGTAATTTTAACACTGTTATACACCTTTTTAACACAATAAAAATGCAATAACGAACTATATGTATTTGTAAAACGCTAAATCAATAAATAACAGAGGACAAAATGAAACGAAAACAAATTTTTGACTTAATTCACTCAGATTTTTATCCCAAAAATAAGAGAAATTGCAAAAATATACATTGAAATTTTGGGGATTCCGCTGGACTTTCTGGATTTGACAAAAGAGAAAAAAAGCGGATCTAAGATTTGAAGCATTACAATTCTGACATGAACAAACTAATTCGATTAATGCACCATATGGTTTTGTCAAACTATAATTTCGACTCCATAATTCCATTTGATATAAATTTCTAGCCATTTAAATTTTCTTTTGTTTATGTCAACAAATTTATCTTTAGATTGCAACGATATAAAAAAGTTGACCATTACTCCCTCCCTCGACCTATATATAAGTTGAACAATTCTGCTTTTTTTATTGTAGGCTCTCATCAACCGAAATAGTATCACGTGATATAAGCACTTACTTGGTTTTACCCAAAAAAAACTCCAAAAACGCTGCGTTTTTCAGTTTGTACTTTTGTAAAGAGAGCCAGATCTTTTTCCTTTTCCAACGTTCTCTTATCTGTCATGGTCATGGAGGCTTCTTCAGACCCCAACAAGCGACCACGTCGAGTCCCACCTCCTAGCGCTTCTTCTTCCTCCTCAGGCCAAAACCTTGACCCTATCGTTGCCGATGTCGACCAGAAGCACGTGGATCAGATTATCTCCTCGTTCCTCTCTTTGTCCGCGTCACCTTCCTTGTCCTCGTCCGAAGCCATCGGCTCCTCGTTCGAACGAGCCCTTGACGAAATGTTCATCTATTCTGTTGACGAATCTGTTAATCTGGATCGTGGAATTGAACTCTCCTCGCTTATTCACGAGTCCACCAAAAGGTGGTATCGTAGACAGGCCACAACCCACAATTCCATAGCATGGCCACTTCCTAATGAGCTCACGGCTAAGGTAAAACAAATCTCGGCTTCCTGAGTTATTGAACCTAGACACCATGTTTTAGGGCTTTGTTAGGGAATTTTTTTGGGAGGATTGAATGATGTTCCGTAGAGGATCCTTAGAATATGTATTGATTGAATGATGTTCCATAGATGTAACCAATTTTTTTTTTTTCGCATTTTCCTTTGATGCGTATATTGAATAGTATCATAGTATGATGATTTGTGCTCTCTTGAATGTATTTGTAATGGATGCATGATTCAGGTCTTTTCGATGGTTGATACTAAATCTTTGGTGCAAGCTTCGGCTTGTTGTACCATGTTCAAGAAATATGCCTCGCAGCCATTTTGCTACTCAAACATTGACTTGACCACCGTAAATGTTAAAAGTAAAGTTGTGCGTAATATGATCCTTTATGCTGGAAAGGAACTCAGGTGAAATGTTTTATTATTATCTCTTGCTTTTCTATTTATTAATGTCTCAGGTCGCTTTAATTTTGTTGATGCATGCAGATCTCTTAAACTTGGTTGTCGAGATGCATCTACAGGATCTCTACTTACAGGATATTGTCTTGCCCCTCTATCATATCAAAAGCATGGTGTTCTTGGGTATTGACGACTCTATTACAGACTTTGTATTTGACCTTGTATGTTTTAATTTGATAACTTGTATTTTATTTTATTTTTCTGTTCAACAAGGAATCTCCTGGGAAGCCTACACCTTTACAATCGCGGATGGCTGGACAGCAAGTCCTTATGTGGTCCGTTGTCAGTCTGCTCAAATCTGACCGATTTGAAGATTGTTGGATTGTAAGTTGGCCTTACTTGTTGCTTACTATACTCTTTTCTGTTTGAGTTTCATGAATTCTCCATTCCCTTTTTTGCTTTCATCGTCTATATGCTTTCCATTATTTGTTCATTTGTTACTTTGGCTAATGCATGGCTACAAGAAGTATTTATACAGCAAAACACAAAACCCTAAGAAAATATCCAAAACCCAAAAGAAAACATAATTAAAGAGAAGGTAAAATTGGAGAAAATATAATTTAACATCTCCTCCTTCATCAGTGTCTGTAGATTTTAGAATCTACTAGTTCCCCTTGTACTGTTTTGATCAGATCCAAAGAGTTTATACGTGACGCTAAAGGAGAGAATTTCAGCTCTTAACCTAAAATCAGAATGCCTAAACCCTAAAAGTCTATTGCTGAGCTTCCAAGTCTTTATACTCCTCATTGGCTAGTTACAATAGTCATAATGTTTGTGTTTTTCACTGACAGGAATATTGAGGCACTGCCTGAGGTGGTAGATTCGCTCACAATAAAATGTGAGCATTTGTTCTTAGAGAAAAAATCTGGTAAAGTTTTTCAAACTGTGATGCTTTGCTATTTTGTTGTATCCTAGCTCCCATGGTTGGCTTACGCTGACCTTAATGTGTGACAGGTCAATGGGACTATATAATTGCCCTGCCCTTTCAGAGAAACTGCCCCAATCTTATTTCACTATCACTTATAGGTTTTGACATAACAGACCTCGAAGTCTACATGCTTATAATGGTATCTTTTATATCAATATATGGCTCTTTTGGTTTCCTGGTGATTCTTCTGTTTTCATTTTTAGGGCTTTATAAATGTTTTACAAATTAATTATTGGGATGTTTTTTTCTTGCAGAATTTGCGTAAACTTAAGTACATGGACCTATCCAAAACACTTAAATTTGAAGGTTCCTTTTTAAGGTGAATTCATGTTGTCTAAACAAGTATTAATGGGAAAATCGCATTTTAAACCATGAAGGTGACAAATGCTAGTACTTTAAACCTCCTAAGTTTTCACTAGCACTTCAAACACTCAAACCATTTTCTTTCACACTTTAAACCACAAAATTAACAAATTTTTATGTGCCACCGAAAAATTTAATGAAAAAAGGTTTAAAACTTTTAATTTCAAAGAATCAAAAATTAAACGAAAAAGGCTTAATAACTCAAACTCAATCATACAAATTTTATTTACCCCATTTTGACTCCTAAACATTCAATTATCTCTTAGAAACCCAATTATTAAACTTTTTTTCATCAAGTTTTTCAGCATTGTATAAAAAATTGTTAATTTTGTGGTTTAAAGTGTGAAAGAAAATAGTTTGAGTGTTTGAAGTGCTAGTAAAAACTTAGGAGGTTTAAAGTGCTAGCATTTGTCATTTTCATGGTTTAAAATGTGATTTTTCCAAATATTAATGATGAAATAATTGTTTTTTTTTTTTTTTTCTGTTAGCAAAAATTTCTTATGGCCGGAGATTTTGTTTCTTATGGTAGGGATGTGAGCCATGACTTCAAAGACGCTCTGATTGAGACTCTAATATTGCGAGATTCCATTATGCTAAGGAAGGTACGAAAAGGAATTTAACATACAGTTTCTCTCTTGTTGTTGCATCGGCTCATATTAATGTTTGACCTTTCTGAATCATGGATATTCAGAGAATGGTGTGCCAGTTTTTGGATTCGTTACTCACAGAAGGACGCTTGAGATTCATTCGACATATTGTGAGTTCTTAATAAGACATTACCCATAGTTTTTGTAAAAATATGATGGTGACAGGTGATTTTGTTTACTTATGATAATTTTTTTCAATAGGACGTTTCAAATGACTATGGATTACGTTATGGTGAAGGGAGATGTAAAACACCAAAGTACGTAACTGATTTATTTTATTATTAATATTGTTAAGTATTTGATAAACAGAAATCATACATAACTCAGGTTTATGACTCACCGCACCGGTTTGGCCATTATCGTGTGTTGTAGGTTTCCTCTCGAAGAGTTGAAAGTAAAAAGACCACGTCTTACATTTGTGGCAAATTTTCCAACATCACCATCAAATTAGGAACTGAACTTGTGTTTCTGGAATTAAGATCAAGACTCAGGAGATTCAGTTTCGACGAAGATGACGGCACTTTTGACTTGTGTTTGATTCTCTTCTTTCCTTTTCCTCCTTTTTTTTTTTTTTTTTTTTTTTTTTTTTTTTTTTTTTTTTTTTTTTTTTTTTTTTTTTTTTTGTTTGTTTGTTTTTTCCCTTTGTTGAAGAAAGAATATAACAATATGTAGTATTTTCTGTTTGATCATACATTTTATACCTTTTATAAGGTTTTGCTAAGGATAATTTTTTTTTTTATCTTAAAGATTTATCTTTGCTTCAGTTTACATTATCATCAGCTACATACAGTAAAAACTCTATAAATTAATATTCGATAAATTAATAATATCTATAAATTAATAATTTTCTCCAGTTCCAAGTCGCGCACTACAAGAAAATCCCCACATTCCAACGGACACATTTATTGGTGATTTGTTGGAAAACACGATTTCCGACATGTTTCACACAAACACAATTTCGTCGGAATTTGATTGTTGGAAACGTGCCTTCGTTTGAACGTCNATTGGTGATTTGTTGGAAAACACGATTTCCGACGTGTTTCACACAAGCACATTTTCTTCGGAATTTGATTGTTGGAAACGTGCCTTCGTTTGAACGTCGTGGGAATAATTTCCAACAAATTTGATTTGTTGGCTATGTGTCGGAAGTTTACGACGCACTATTTGTTGGAAACGTGTTGGTAATTACCGTCAAGTTTCCGAGAAAAGTTTCCAACGAAGCACTTGTGGGAAACTCGTAAGTATTTTCCGATAAAACTTTGTTGGATTTTAGTCAGTAAATTCTGTCGAACTTCCAACAATATGTTCCGACAAAGATTTTGAGTCAGCTTCGTAGGTATGTTCCGTCAAAGTTCCAACAATATTTTCCGACAAAATATATGTAGAAGTTACGTCGGTTTGTTCCATCGAAGTTCCGACAACATTTTCCGACGAAACATTAGTAGAATTTTTGTCGGTTCATTCCTTCGGAATTCTGACTCCAATTTTCGAGTTTGTAGGAATTTTGTTGGTACTTTCCATCGAAACTCTTACAAATCTTGATGAAATTCAAAAGCATAATAGCATTTGAAATATATATTTTTCCCACTAATTGTAAATAAATTTATTATTTGAAACCACAAATACAAAAATAGAAACATATAATAAAAAATTCAAAACATTATTCAAAACACCAATGTCAACATGATAATCATCCAAAAAACTTAAGCAAAATATCGAAATAAACACCCAAAAGCAACAAAAGAAGGAAACATTGTTTCTTGCATGCAAACAAAGCAAGAGAATTGAAAAATCTTAAAGGCTTTGGTCTGGAGTCACAGTTGCTCTCATCGAAGGAAGAACTTTATCTGGAAACTTGTTTTGCATCAATGTATTCCAGAATTCAGAGTCTTGAACCTTCAAGCTCAACTCCTCCATTTTTTCCTCTGCTTTGTTGAGTTTTTCTTGTGTCACAAGATACATTTCTTCATAGAATGTAGGCGATCCCATACCCTTGCGATCGCTCTTCTTGTTTGCTGAGTTGGTTATTGCTCGGTTGGCATTATGCTCATCTGTCCAGTAAGCAATGAGTCCAAGCCAAACAGATTTACGTACGCATCCAAACAGGTTTCCCCTTCCCTGCCTTCCAAGCTTGTTTCCATTCATAGGCCATTACTCCTAAACGACTTGCCACCACCTTATCAAACTCTTCACGGACAAGAGTATCGCCAATTATACTTTTGCTACATGACCAAATGAAAGACACAATAAATAGTTAGAAGTAAAACCAGTTATACATGTCACAATTTTGCAATCTCAAACTCACGGCAAAACTATACTTTTGTATTAACAATGGTATTTTAAAAGAAGTATGCACACCACAAACCTTGTTAGTTCAATATCTTCTGCAACTTTCAGCAATATGTTAATAATTTATTTTGTTTACAAACTTACATGTATGTATGATTATATAGACAACAGTAATGAGTAAACAAGTGGTACTAATTTTAT